>JAXCGZ010010307.1:0-36668 GCA_037179515.1 Halocaridina rubra | reverse complement strand
CAAATAACCAACCCAGCAATAGGCTGCAAAACAATGAAGAAAACAGAAAAGACAAAATAGCAGCAGTCTCTATTCTAAACATTCCATCGAAGTCCTCTCCCCCACAGCCACAGTTGCCCAATAATGCAAGTGCAAGGGTTACAGCTCAAATATATATTCGCATTCCTGGCAACCCCTTTGAGAGAGAGATACGTAATACATTGACAAATCAAGGCATTCCTTCTGAAGAAGTCTTGATTAAGGAGCTTTCTCGCAAACCAAACTGGGTTTCCTTCGCAATAACGATATCGAAAGGATTTGAATATGTGCCTTACAAACTGAATCAATGGCCTACAGGCACAAGTGTCCAGCCATTTCGTGGAGGCAAACAATGGACACAACCTGGGTATTCTACAAAATATCCCAAACTACAGTCATACCAAAATAAACAGCAAAGAGCTAATGAAACAATCCCCTATACGCGAGACTACAGAAAGAGACACGATACAAACCTCTCTTATCGCCGTCCACGCACAAGAGACTTCTCCTGGAGTGATGGCTCTTACAACCCTAGACACTCACCTAGGCATACAAACTTTGGGAAGGCCCGATCATACCACGGCACGTACTCAAACCAGCGTTACACATCCAACGGCAGGTACAGACACCAGGATCCATGGGCTAACCCCAGAACACACTACAATGATGAATTCCCAGCAGAATCACACAGTCGAAACTACAACTATGACTATGGATACCACCCCAATGAAACATGGTAAGAATGTAACATTAGTACATGTGAACGCTCAGTCCCTGCTCGCTCATTTTGAGGAAATAATAATGCTAACAAAAGACTATAACATAGACATCCTCTGTGTAAGTGAAACTTGGCTTCCTCCTACAACTGAAAATAGATATGTGAATATTCCAGAGTTTAAAATATTTCGCAATGACCATGGCAGAGGGGGTGGGGTTTGTATTTATGTTAGAAATTATCTTAGTGCATCAGAAATAGCCACAGGTTTAGAAAAAACTGAGGAGCTCGAAGATTTATGGATCACTGTGCAGTATCAGAAACTTCCATCTTTCATTGTAGGGTGTGTTTACCGTCACCCTAAAGCACCTACCAGTTCATTCAATCATCTACTAGAAACATTCAGAAATATCTGTGTGCGTCATAAACCCATATACATACTTGGTGATTTTAATGATGACTTGCTCTCAGCAGATAACAAAATGAAAAGGGTGATCAACACTGTGAAGTTAACACAAATAGTGACAAAACCGACCCGCATAACCCCCAATTCTAGGACTCTTATAGATCTGATAATAACAAATAAAGTGGAAAGTATACTCTATTGGGACGTAGTTCCCTGCCCAGACCACGAGCTGAACATTGCTATGCTAAACATAAACAAGCCGAAAAGGAAGCCTCTCCTCAAGACATTCCGGTGTCTTAAAAATTACTCCCCTGATATCTTTTGTGAAACATTAATCAACAACACAAATGCACTTAATAGAATTAAATACACAGATAACGTCGATTTGCAGGTTGAGATTCTAACAAAAGTCTTCCTTGAATGCTTAGATAGTTGTGCACCCATTGTAACAAGAAAAATAACCCGCCCCTCAGCCCCCTGGCTAACTAATGACATCAAAGAGGCAATGCAAATCAGAAATCAAATACAAAAAGAGCTAAAAATGAATAGATATGATATGACTCTCCGAGAACGTTATAAAACAGAAAAGAAACGTGTCAGATCTCTCATCAGTGTAAGTAAAAAAAACTTTTACAAAAAACAATTTAATGACTCTAGACATGATACAGCAGCAACATGGAAAGTGATAAGAAGCATGATACCAAATGAAAAGAGTACCTCAGAAAGTTATGAAAATATTACGGAGTTGAAAGTCAAAGCAGAAAACTTTAATAACTATTTTGCTAACGTTGGCAAAAATACATATGAAAAAACTCAAGAAAACATCAACTCAGTGAATATGAGTAATTGCTTAAATGACAATTCTTCCAATGAAAACACAAGAGAGTACTTCAAGCTTATTCCTATCGATTGTGCTACCCTAATTCTTACCATAAAGAGCCTAAGAAACTCTGGCTCTTATGGTTCAGATGGTATACCATTTCAGTTCATCAAAGATGCTCTACCCGTGATTGCATCCTATATTCTAACTATTATGAACACTTCCATTGTTACTAAAAAGTTTCCTGACTCTTGGAAAATAGCACATGTAATACCTCTGCATAAAAAGGGGGACAGAGAAGATGTGACAAACTATCGTCCCATTTCCCTGCTACCCATTTTCTCTAAAATATTAGAAAAAATTGTTGCATGCCAACTTATGTCATATTTAGAATCAAATAGACTACTAACGATTAGCCAACATGGTTTCAGACCAAAACTCTCGACGGAAACTGCACTGCTTAAAGTTACGAATAGTATATATAATAATATAGATATGAAAAAAATATCTTTGCTAGTTTTGTTGGACTTATCAAAAGCCTTCGACAGTGTAAACCATGAAATTCTTTTAAGTAAATGTATTAACTTAAATATTGATCCAAGCTGGTTTAGCGAGTATCTATCTAATCGTAAACAGTCCATACGTCTTAACAACATTATCTCTGTGCCAAAAAATGTATCATTTGGTGTTCCACAGGGATCAGTACTTGGTCCTATCCTCTTCTCCATTTACGTAAATGATCTATCTTCTTTCATTTCTGACTGTCTAGTCGTACAATATGCAGATGACACTCAACTACTCCTTAGTGGTGATATTAATAATCTCCCAGAGCTAACTTTAAGAGCAGAAAACACTCTGTCAAAAATTAAAACCTATTTCCAAGAAATTGGGCTGTTAATTAACGAAAGTAAAACACAGTGCATATTTATTGGTTCAAGGTTCCACATAGCACAAATTCCAGAAAACACAACAATTAATTTTTGCGACAATATTATCACACCTAGCAAAACAGTCAAAAACCTAGGAATTCACTTTGATAACCACATGTTGTTTGATTCCCACATAGATAAAGTATGCAAAAAGGTTACAGGAACATTAATGTACTTATCACGTATAAAAGACAATTTTGAGACTACCACTCGAATAACTGTTGTTGAATCTCTAGCCCTAAGTCACATTAATTACTGCACAACTGTTTGGGGAGCTACCACTAAGACTCAGATAAACAGAATACAGAAGCTTATTAATTTTGCAGCTCGAGTTGCCCTTGGAGGAATAAGAAAATACGACCACATCACACCAGCTCTCAATAAACTTGGGTGGCTGCGGGCAGAAAATAAGGTCGCTTATGCTATTTATGTTTTTGTATTCAAAATTTTGGATCATCATTATCCTAGCTGGCTATTTGATTTAAAAACAGTCAGGGATATAAGGGGAACCAACACAAGACAGAGCAGTGAGCTCTTTATTCACAGAACAAACACAGAAGCAGGTTCAAAGATGATCACTATCAAAGGGCCAACACTCTGGAATAATATTCCAGAGCATCTTAAAAATGCATCCTCTTTCACAGCTTTCAAAGGCAAACTATACAGTTTTCTTTTGGACAAATAGTTGCTGCTCATTAAGAACTAATTATTCTTATTGTAAGGAAACAAATATGGAAATGATGCCGATAATAACGATCCTGTATCTAGTGGCATACTTACTACTTTATTATTAACATTATTGTAACATTTTTATTACAGCATTATTATTTTCTATGAAAGCTACATTTAATTTAACTATATGTCTAACCCTCTTATTTGTTAGTTTAATTACATGTCTACTTATAAGTTACTATTAATGTTGAATAACCATTGTACAAAATGGAAATAAATGTTTTTGTTTGTTTGTTTGTTTGTTTGTTATATGCAACCCAAGATACTTAAAACTCTCAACTTCCCCACGCTACACCCCTTCCAATTCTACATTCAATCTGCTCACAATAACACTCCTCGTAAATCTTATGACTTCACTTTTACCAATATTCACTCACAACTTCCTTGTTTCACACACCTTAACAAACTCATTCATCAAATGATGCAGTTCATTCTCAGTATCAGCCACCAGTGCTGTCATCCACAAACAGCAATTGAGTCAATTTCCACAACCTTCCATACTCACCAACTAATTCCAGGCCTCTGTCTATTACTCTTTCAGTTACTTCCCTTACCACTCTATCCATATGCACATTAAACAACCATGGTGAGATTACACAACCTTGACATAACCCTACATTCACCTCCAACCAATCACTCAAACCATGATCAACTCACACATGCTATACTATTTATGTAAAAACTCTACACTGCATGCAACAAACTTCCACTTACTCCAAACAGTTGCAACACACTCCACAATCCCTCTCTATCAACCCTGTCATAAAAGTCCAAAAAGTGTCTGCACCTTTCTCCAAGAACTTTTTACACACACCTGTCTTTCTACAAACACCTGATCCATACATCTTCTTCTTTTCCTGAACTCACATTATTCGTCCCTACTCAATCTCCCAGCATCTTTCCTAATTCTGTCTATTAACACTTTTAACAACTACACTCGACAAACTTATTCCTCTAAAACTACTTCGCTCATATTTATCTCCTTTCCCTTTATAAAGTAGAAGTACACATGCACTCTCCAATCAACTGGGACCGTCCCTTTCCTAGAACTCACATTCAACACTTAACCATCCATTCTACTAATGCCTCCTCACCTTTTGGCAAGAATTCTACATCTATCCCTGGTGCTTTACCATCTTTCATTTCTCTCAATGCCAAATGCACCTCGTCTTTTGTTATTCAACTTTTCACTTACCAACAGAGCCACTCCTTCTCTTCCTTTTCCTCTCTCAACTCAATACTCTCTACCTATCACACAACCAAACGTCACCTCACCATTTCCTTTTATCTTAGTTTCGCTCAATGCAAGCACATCCATCTTTCTCTCCTCAGGCATATTCCTTAATACCTCCATCATAATTTCACTTACACCACAACCACGCACATTTAGAGACCCAGTTACTAGGGTTGTAGTTAGATCTCTCCTGCCAGAGTTACCTCCACCCATATTTTGGCCACTTGTAGTAAAAAATACAGAATAGGGGTTTCCGAGTTCCCTCACTCCACCCCATTTAGTCGAATTTTAAGACACAAAGGGGAACACGGAAGACGCTTTCTACCCCCTAGTAGTAGAGTCATATGGGTGAAAATGAGTTGAGAAATCAGACAAGGTTTGTTGGACACACTCAGGTAAGTGACTGCACTTATTTTAGTGGATAGGGTTTACCGTATCAGTAAAGAGTTGTTGTGGCACTTCTCTTAAAATATTAGAATCCTTCAATGTCTTTATTTTGTAATCTACTAGTGAAAAATGGGAGAGGAAATAAAATCCCAAGACAAGTTGAGTAACTGATGTTACTACAAACTTCCAATGGAAAGTTCTTTTCTAGTGAGGAATAGCAATGTCAATTGATATCTCACCAAAATATGGCTCAGTTTCACAATTTGCAGCAGAATTGGAGACAACACTAGGTTGCAAATAGTATTTAGCTGTCATGGGGAGAGGGAAAATAGAGATGCTTACATCAGTCTACAATGTGATCCAGAATTAATGCTGGTACCAAAAGAGGAAGCAGGCCAGAGACCGCATATATAATGATCTGCTAAGTTACTTTCCCAAATTTGAATGAGCTGGATATAATTGGTGGAAGCTATGAAGCATTTACACATTGCTTTTGCTTCACCATCACACCATGGTTTAAAAGTATGTGATGCAATACCGTAAAAGATATGAGCACGGCAAACTTTAACTCTTTGTCAGTGCCTATAAGATCTTATACCCAAAAGCAAGTGTTCATGAGTATCCATATTCGTGACAGATTAACTTGAGTGGGACGTTAGTGTGCTTGGGTCATGATGTTCTTTTGATGGTATATTGTAAACTTCATATGGTTTAGTCACTTAGGATATTGTATCAGCTAAGTTGCCCAAGACATCAAGTGAAGAACAAGTATTAGCAGCAAGAATAGCACCCATAGTAGGAGACATTGAGTTGATAAATTTAAGCCTAACTGAATCTTCAGATACATTATTATTGTTAATAATAATAATAATAATAATAATAATAATAATAATAATAATAATAATAATAATAATAATAAAAATAATAATAATTATAATAATAATACTAATAATTATACATGTTATTATCGGGAACGCCTTAAACCATAAAATAGAAATTCTCTAATAGGCTGGCGTATAACTCCTTCCCCCCTCCCATCATGACACGCGTCTGTTAAAATAATAATAATAATAATAATAATAATAATAATAATAATAATAATAATAATAATAATAATAATAATAATAATAATTATAATAATAACAATAATAATCATAATTAATAATAATAATAATAATAATAATAGTAATAATAATAATAATAATAATAATAATAATAATAATAATAATAATAATAATAATAATAATAATAATAATAATAATAATACCTGTTATTATCGGGAACTCCTTAAGCCATGAAATAGAAATTCTCTTATAGGTTGGCGTATAACTCCTTCCCCCCTCCCATCATGACACGCGTCTGTTAAAATGTTTATACACTTTTTGACACGAAAAAAAAAAACAAAGTCCAGCGTTAAGAAAACCTGTCGATCTATAAATATTAAAAAAAAGAAAAAAAATAACATGATCCATAAGCTGCCCATGGTAAACATCATACCTTGCCTAAATCTATCCATTGTGGAACTCCCAAGGGTATCTTGTATAGCTTCCCGTCTCTAGAACCACTTACGAGGTAAAATGAAGAGGCAAGTGACTTACCTTCTATAAATATAACACATTGTAAGTTGAGAAGGCTTAGAAAGTAAATTAATGTGAATCATTAGTGAAAAAGTATCACCGCGGGGACGAACGTCGATAGTGGAAGACTGACTTCGGCTCTCGCGTTCATTTACCTATATACATGAGCCATAGTCCCCCTTATAAGAGGGTGGCTGAGTCAGAGCAAAATGCCCTGACTATACGGGAAAAATACAGAGGAAGGGATTTCCAGTCTCCTCGCTCCGCCCCAATTGGTCGACTTTTACGAAACGCAGCGGAAAACGGAGGAAGTATTCTTGCCCCCCCCCCCTCCCTAAAAGTAAAAGGTATATAGGATGGCCATGGTACGCTTCAGGGCATGTCACAAATTGTTTGGGGAAGTGTCAGTAATTTTAGTGTGGTGTAGAAATGCCTTTGTTTATTTTTTTTTCACCATTTATTCTGTTCGTATTGAGAAACAACATATATCGGAGTAAGGCTGCCCAGTGATGGAACACTCTAGTTTTTTTTTTATTTTTTGTACTTATGTTGCCAATAACTGCATATGAGGACTTGTCCAAATAGGCATTTCCACTGATATATAAATACTTACTTTACATTCTATATTTTGCAGTCTTTATGTTATGTGTTTATTGTTAGTATCTTCTTATTCATTCGCTAATCTTTATGCAATAACTGTGAATTTACTAAGAATTAAAAAATTATTCCTTCACAAACTAATCTGTTTGAGGCAAGAAAAAAGAATTTTGGAATATGGTGGTATGCTATTTTACAATATAGCATATCACCATAACAAAGAAAAGTGTGTGAGAAGTCGTAGTTTAGCTGCGCATGCGTATTAGAGTCTATAGAAAAATATCAATAAAAAAGTATATGAAAAAAGTAACCTTATAATGAAATTATGGATATCTGATAAAGATAGTTAAAGCGAGAGAGAGAGAGAGAGAGAGAGAGAGAGAGAGAGAGAGAGAGAGAGAGAGAGAGAGAGAGAGAGAGAGAGAGAGAGAGAGAGAGATTATTTGCCAATGAAACATACTCTCTTATTCATAGTCATATACATATATCTGAAAAAAAAATATCTGGAATTAATATTCAAACTAAATAAAACATGGAAAAATTGCTTGTTAATAGAAGAGTATGAACATGCTATAGACGTCAATGATAATTCTTTTATTATGCCAGTAGCTGTACATTGAGGTATTTGCAAGTAGACACTCCCTCATACATAAAAAAGAAAAAATACTTTTCATATCAGTTAATGAGTGTTAGGATAAGTGATTTTTTTTCTTTAGCTTTCATTAAATAACTGCAGATGGCATTTTCATAGACTTTTGTAATAAGATTTTTTTTTTTATCAATCATTCTTAGCATAAATAAGAGTTATGACAGTCGAATTGCACTATATGATGATGATGATGAATTATTAATCAACCAATACAGATAGCTGTTGTTATGGTGAATGATACATTGCATGTGTTGCATCAGTATCAAAAAAGATCAGGATGTTGCAGCCCGGAAAATTTTAATTATTTTAACCTTCTTCTTCTTCTTCTTTACATCTTTTCCCACTTTTATGTGGGGTCGATGTTTCTGGCCAGTGTTCTCCATATGTATTCTCTAATGTAGCTCACTACAGTTGCCCCCTTCACATTGGCATATCAGTCATTTAGGGTTCTTGGGTGCACTATTTCTGTTTTTTCGTAATAAACCTTAATGTAGTTGTGTCTCAGATTCCTAACATGTTCGTAATATGAGATAGAAAAACTACTGAATTTTTTATAAGCATATAGCTAGAGGTTTCATTTCTTGAATATGAGTGTTTATCGTTTTTCTGCGCCAAGATAGTGTGATAATAGATTCAGAAACTTATCCTTCATCAACCATTATTGCAAAATTGTCAGATTTGTCATTGGCCATCATCCCAATATAAAAAAAGTCACCCATAGATCGCTATATACAGTGGCCCCCAACCCCTTGCAAGGGAAGTGACTGTGCCAAGAACATGTATTCACCACGAACCAAGACACACCTAGGTCACTTCTCTTAGCTCCTTGGGGATAAAAGGTTGCCTTATTTCCTCCCCCCCACTATTCTGGTTGGGTCATCCACAGGTTAGGCTGATAAGTATATTCTGCCATGAGGTTCGACAACCACAGTTGGTTTACTCCCACCGCATCATCACATGGCAACCCTCCCACACCCTCCCTCTGTGCTAGCAGTTGAGAGAAATCCCTTTTGCCTGCGGCATCTATACACAATCTTTCTCCACTAATTCCAATATCTTGCATGCTCTTTTTCCTGCTCCACTGACATTCCACGTGCTTCCAATCCTCTTTTCACACCATCCATCCTTCTAATTCTAGGTCTTCTTTTTGTCCTCATTCTAACCACTTCTGTACTCCTCACTCTCAGTGCTAGTCGTCCATGTGTCCAAACCAACTATATAATCTCTGATCTGACTTATCTGACAGCTTTTTTACAACACTGATTCTCTGCCTCACCTCCTCATTCTCATTCTATCTATTCTAGATACACCAGTTATGGTTCTCAAACACCTCATCTCCATTACATTCATCTTGTTCTTTACATCACTCTTTCAATTTATTCCAAAACTCTTCTCTTCCTTCCTCACATCTCTCATTGCCAACCCCACAGGTACTCAAACACCTAAAACTAGCATCCCAGTCTTATTTTAGCCCATATAATTCTAGACAATACTTTCTTCTATATCACCACGCAGTTACTTACTATGTCACTTACCAACAGAGCCACTTCTTTTCTTTCTTGCCCTCAATAAACTCCAGACATCCCACTTACCCTACTCCCAAATGTCACCTAATCATTCCCGTTTAACTTAGTTCCACTCAGTGCCAGCACATCCATCCTTCACTTCACAAACAAACTGTCTATTTTCCCCCCCCCCTTACTTCTTTTACACTTTAATCAAGCACATTCAGAAACCCAGCTACTAGGGTTCTGGGTGGAACTCTTCGGCTTGAATATTCCCATTCTCTTTCGTTCTTAGCAGGAAGACAATACATAGGGGAGGATTCCTAGTCCATCCACCCTGCCCCATTTAGTAGACTTTCACAACATGCAGGGAAACACAGAAATAGTTTCATCCCACCACCCTGGGTACATAACTTAAAAAGCTTCGTTTGCAAGGTAATAAAAGCTTATTAAGTTGCACTTATGCTGGATTTGAAAGAGCTTTTTAAGGACCTCATTGATAGAAGGGGACTTTGCAAGTCACAGAATATGGTAGCATTTTTTTCTGCCATAAATTTCAAATAATTTACATTCGTTACTTGGATCCACTAAGCCATACTCAAGTAAAATATTTACTGTCCTACTAAATGCTCATAAACTCTCAACCAACAGGGTTTCTGCAAAGTATTAATGCACATACTAATAGAACAAGTATATGGTAAGCAATTAATTTACTCATTGCAAAGATTATTAGCATAGCACAATCGAAAGATTCAAAATTAGTTGCAAAAGAGCTGTTTTGCTAAATATACTCAGACTTCCTCTGTAAGCAACTTACCACATGATATTCAAGAGTCCTTGCTAGTGCATGAAATTAACTTCGTCATTAACATTGAAACTGCATGTGCACGCACAATAGAACTCAATATATTCTTTAACTATATCACCAAAACAGAAATTGATTATGCACTCTCTAATGGAAAAAGTACCTTCCCGGGGGAGTATGGTATCACATGTCTATAGTAATTCGGTACCTAAATGACAATATCTGTGATGGAATTAATCTAATAATACTACTCTTTTGTCTTACATGCCAAGGGTACATCTCCAAAAGAATTAAAGTAAAGAATAATCATTACCATACCTAAGTTAAACAGCAGTAATGAGCTGCTTATTCAAGGTCTTTGCGAGAGTTCTTCTCAACAGGCTTGAGTACTGTCTTGAAGGGAACATTTCAGCTAATTTTTATGTTTTTCTTTAGTAATCAAAGAACTGTACATGGGGACATGTGCTCATGGGGACTTTCAGTGATAATGCGGTTGTTAAGCATTACAATTTATATTTGGTCATCTATAAATAAAATATTAATAGAATATGGAATTTATTGTATATATCATAGTATGTGATTAGGAATAAAATATAATGTAACAATTGATTGATGACAGAAGAGCACTCTGAAATTATTAATTAATTGTAATATATTATGGCTTAAGCACTGATGGCAGATGAGCTCTCTGTGATTATTGATTATGAGTAATATTTGTAATAGTAATTTTCAATAGCCCTTGTTGAGTGCTATCAATTAAGTTAAATCTCCACTTTACCACAGAACCACTATAGACAATTTGAAGCAGATATAGTATAACAATTTGCAGATTAGAGTTATAAGTAGGTACATATACATATACATGCATGCACGTGTATCTATATACATGCATGCATATATTCATACATAAATAACCAATTAGATGAGCAATAGCAATGCCACTGGGGCTTCATAATCATACATATCAAAGAGAGAGAGAGAGAGAGAGAGAGAGAGAGAGAGAGAGAGAGAGAGAGAGAGAGAGAGAGAAGAGAGAGAGAGACGAGAGAGAGAGAGAAGAGAGAGAGGAGAGAGAGAGAGAGAGAGAGCGAGAGAGAGAGAGAGAAAAACAAAACAAAGCAAACTTTATTTCCATTTCAATACAATGGGTATTCGTCAGCCAGGGCAAGCCCCAACCCCCCACTGAGGTGCCCAACCACAGCAGTTCCTGCCAGTAATCAGCTTAAACTCTCGGTCTTGGACGGGAACCGATCTTTCGGCCTCGTGATTGCGAAGCCAGAGCGTTACCACTGTACTAGCCAGAGAGAGAATAATCCCTCCTCCTCTCCCCCTCTTTTTTCCTTTCCCCCTTTTTTCCAGATAGAAAAGATAATTTAAATATGTTTAGATAGGGAAAAATAATTACATTTTCAATGTTGGGCATACACTAAGTGTAGGATATAAGTTCTCCGGGTCGCAAAAGTGCACACAAAGTTCAAAGTAGCTCAGACCAAGAGGTCTGAAGTCCTTAAGCTTTGTGAACTCAGTAATGTAGTGTACTAAAGTGTTGCCCCCTTCACACTAATATAAATGGCATTTTGAGTGTTCTGGGTGCTCTCAACCAGTTTTCTCGCAATTCACCTCCCATATATTTCTATAACCAAGTCTTTTGCAGGCAGCAACTCTATCACAGTCACCTGTAAGCATTTTACCCATGCTGTATTTGTGTCTCAGCCTTCTAAAGTTTTCGTAATGTTGGATCAAACAGCTGCTTACAGGTTGTGTGAGTGTAGAAAGTTCTTGCTCTTCCATAATCTCATTATGCAAATCGCAAAGTGCTCTTCTCCCATTAATACATGTAAACCATAATATATTACTCTTAATTAATAATTGCAGAGTGCTCTTCTGCCATCAGTCAATTGTTACACTATATTTTATTCTTAATTACTTTCTGTGATGTTTAAAATGAACTGCAAATTCTGTTAATATTTGATTTACACATGACCAAATATAGATTGCAGTAGTTAACAACTGCAATATTACTGGGAGTATCCATGTGCACATCTTCATGTACAGTTATCTGAATAAATAAAAAAAAATGTCACTGTAAAGTCGTGTATTATTTTCACATGACAAATTTGTGCTTGTCTCACCTCTTCTCTTTCCTAATGGCACTCTTTCCCTTGTCTGTCACCATCATGTCATCAGTCATTTATTTAACTTTTCCTTTTTTTATGCCAGTAACTGTGTATGGATACATGTGCATGCATTTTCTTCCCTTTGAAATTAAAATGGTTACTTTAAATATAACGCTATGTTATTATAAGTATTATTGCTATACTTTAATTCTGACTTTAGTTTAAATGGTATAAATGTAAATTGCAGTTTCATAATCATTGCAAGTATGCACAATTTCTCGAATAAATAATTTTTAAAGTACATAAAAATAGTGAAAGCAGATCTGATTATGGTAATAAGTAATACCCCAACACTTACTTGCTGTTAGCAACAATGATATGATAATAAATAAGTGTCACAGGCACTTCATACTTGAGCATGGCTAAGGAGAGAGAGAGAGAGAGAGAGAGAGAGAGAGAGAGAGAGAGAGAGAGAGAGAGAGAGAGAGAGAGAGAGAGACTGGTGGAAAAGATAAATGAAAATAAAAATAACCTATTTGCGTATTCTCTTTCTTTTTTGTTGTATCACTATTCTTCTTCTTCTTCTTCTTCTTCTTCTTCTTCTTCTTCTTCTTCTTCTTCTTCTTCTTCTTCTTCTTCTTCTTCTTCTTCTTCTTCTTCTTCTTCTTCTTCTTCTTCTTCTTCTTCTTAATACAGTTACCATCACCACTACTGCTACTTATTATTTATATTATAGACGGAAAGCCAGTGACAATGTCGTTAATGGAGGAAAAACAATAGAATGCATATGTTTACTAATTAATAATACAGTATCCAACTTTCGCTCTCCACTGAAATTATATTCAAGATACCGATGTAGTCTCCTGTCGTATAGTTTTCTTCGTACTGTGTATGGTGTTGTTACCTAAGACGAAGAGAACGCATTGCTTTGTCCCCCCTTTTTTCATTCAAATAACTGTACATGGGAACGTGCACATGGGCTTCACATCCAGGTATGGTTGTGTTGACCTCAAATATGAGAGGTTTATCTCATATCTGGAAGGGACAACCAATGAGCTTTCTCATCAGCATTACCCCCACCTCTATCTCCCCCAGCAACGAAAGGAATCTGGCTATTAATATTATTAATTATCCGATTATTTTCCTCTCTCTCTCTCTCTCTCTCTCTCTCTCTCTCTCTCTCTCTCTCTCTCCTCTCTCTCTCTCTCTCTCTTCTTATTTTTTTTTATTCAAATAACTGTACATGGGGACATGTGCACATGGGCACTCCCAGTAATATTGCAGTCGTTAAACATTACAATCTATATTTGGTCATGTACAAATAAAATATTAATAGAACTTGTAATTCATTTTAAATATCACAGCAAGTAATTACGAATAAAATAGGCCTTCTTCTTCTATGCAGGAGTATTGAAGTCTTCACTCTTTCCCCTCTTCCTCGAAGGCGCTGCATCTGGTCTTTCCCTGTTAGCTGTGGCGACCGCAGAAGGGTCTTCCCAGGAGTGTTCGCCTTCGCGTCTCCAGATCACTTTACGCCTCTTCAGAAAGTTAATAACTCTAATTGTCACTGTGTTTTCTTTGGTCCTGACCCCAAAAGAAAGATGGCGGGAGGAGAGGAGGTTGGAAAGGGGGGAAGGGGTAGAGAACTAGACTAGAAGATGGAGTGGGATGGAAAAAAATGTCCTGGACTCGTCTATGTTACCTTTTTTGATGACTCACTTACCTTTGGTGATTTACAAGGTTTAGAAATATAAGTTTTTTCTTTTATTAATCAAATAAGTGTACATGGCTACATGTACACACTGACACTCGCAGTGATATGCAATCGCTAACATTTCAGTCTATATTTTTCCTTGTGTAACTCATACACTATTAAAATATTACAGTTCGATTCTACAGAATTACTTCAAATTATTAAGGATAAAATAGAGGAATCATTGAGAAAATAGAAATAAGTTTTATTATTATTGCTATTATTATTATTATTATTATTATTATTATTATTATTATTATTATTATTATTATTATTATTATTATTATTATTATTATTATTATTATTGTTATTATTATTATTATTATCATTATATTCTTATTATCATCATCATTATTATTATTATTATTATTATTATTAATATTATTATTATTATATTATTATTATTATTATTATTATTATTATTATTATTATTATTATTATTATTATTATTATTATTATTCTTATTATTATTATTATTATTATAAGAAGAAGAAGTAGAAGAAGAAGAAGAAGAAGAAGAAGAAGAAGAAGAAGAAGAAGAAGAAGAAGAAGAAGAAGAAGAAGAAGAAGAAGAAGAATTATGAATTTGGCAAGAGATCACTTGTTTTCTTGTATTATTTCTTGACGTTAATTTTATATCCGTAAAATTAAGAAGAACTTTGGTTCTTACAGACGACTCTAAAGTAGTTACAATCCATATGAAATGGATGAAGTTCTGAGAGTCTGTTGCAAGACTTTTGTAAGCAGATAAATAGTGAAAAACACAAGTCTTTGAGACATGACATATTGTCGTTAGGAAGTGATGACATTAGTAGTGATACGATAAACAATAACTGAAATGGATATGGTCAAATATATCATGCAAAGTGAGCATTTGTATATCAGAGAGAGTTTCTGCACGCACAAGTCCCCACGTGCAGTTTTTGTCTAAAAAAAAAAAACATAGTGTATGGCACTACTTATGTCTGAAGAAACTAGATAAACATTGTTTAAATAACAAAGTATTTTGGTTAAAGGTAAGAGAACTTATCAATCATCATCATTATGTGATTGAGGGTGATGGTAATCCTAGTTTCACAGACTTCAAAGGGTAATATGACCAATCATTTGATTTCTAAATAATTCGACATAGCAATATACATTACTTAAAGCGTGAGGATTGGTATAACAATTGATATTTTCTTTATCGTATCATGATGGCACTCCCAACACCACGTCTTTCAATGGGTTAGGCTCTACTTACGACCTTGAGAACCTTTTTGAAAAGGAGCAGAAAATTAGTGGTCACACTTCGTGGTATAAACATCATCATCCTCTGGTCAAAGGAGCCATGGGACGATGGGATGTCTGGGTCTTCTTTCGGCCACATTTTATGGACATTATCTGTTTCCTATTTCAAGTGACTCTTTTTAGTTTATTTTATAGCTTTTTCCAAAGGAAAATAGTCAATCAGGTTAAGTAGGCAAAGAGTTACGACGGTGAAAAAGGTAAACAAATCCTTTTGTGGGATGGTTCTTGGTAACGCATTTTAAGTTTTCTGCCTTGGGGCTCTGAGAGCTTGAGGAAGCACAGTTGAATGCCTGAATTCAGGCAGATGCTGGGTTTTGTAGGTTTTTTATGTGTTTGACACCGTGACAGGCAAGGAAATTAACTTCATCAGGCCCAGGCATGAAGAAAACATTAAGACGTAGAAAAAGTAGAAGGCTAAGGACAAGGCAAAAATAGGGGAGTGATACTCAGTAGGAAAAAAACAGGCTGAAAGAATAGTCGAAGTGCTTAGGACCTAGAGATATGGTAGGATTAGGCCCTGAGACGACGATTGATCCGCTTTTATGAAGGAAGATAGGTCATAAGAATTAGGGAAGACATAAGGAGGAAAAGAGTTCCTAATGAACCTATAGGCAAAACGTATATGTACTTGAATGTTTAATTTCGTAAGAGCATTGTTCGTGGTTCCTAGTCTCATAGCCGCAGTAGTCACCGTGGCTCAATCGGTAGCGTCCGCGACTCCGAGGCGTCAGGTTGAGGGTTCTCGCCCCGTCACGGTCTGAGGGTAGCAAGGGCATGCACTCAGGGTAACGATTACATCTGCCAAAACAAGTCCTTCGCAAGAAGGCAACCGTCCTAGCCCTTGGTTGAAAAGGGAGTCCGTGACGTAAAACCGGAACTTGAGTCTCATAGCCGCATGAGAACAATTCGACTTCAAGAAAAATAAATATAACTCTGTCTAGATACAAGAAACATAAGCGCCATGGTTAAAGGGTGTCCAAGTCAAACTAAAATCTTGACTTTGCGATAGGAAATAAAAAAAAATTAAGATACAATATCTGTGTCAACACTTGTATTTATTATTATTATTGTTTATATTTACATTGCGTGCCAGGCCAGTGTCAGTGGGTTACATTACCAAAGAATAATGTAATTAAGACACTGAACTGCCAATGTACGACCCTTATGTAAAATTAATTATCTAGAATCTCTATTCATAAAAAAATTTTCAGGATAATTTTTTCTCTCTCAATTCACTGCTTAATTATCAATGCTAATATCAAATTATTATTTGATGTGAAAACTTACGTCTTAAGCTTGAAATACGCGGGCTAAATGGTGCAATAAATCTTTTACAAATTTCACTCTTACGAATTATTATTTTCTATCATCAGTAAAACATTCATGTTTAAACCACTGTCAACTCATCAACGACAATCAGTATAATTGTGAATGATTGGAATCAGTGATTAAGCAGTATCTTCAACAACTGTGGCTGCGACAAGGACAAAAATAATCTTCCCGTAGCTCATGACCTAGATTAATGTTAAAGACTTAAGTAAGGCACTTTTCATATGTCTATCTTTATTGGAAAATCCTACTCTCGGCAAAACAAATTATATTCTACTTTCTAAACCTCTGAAAGAACTCTCTTTTCTGTTCATTACTGTTCCTTATAAGGGTGTCTCAATATTTACAAACAGCGAGTCTTCTGGCCTGTATCTGACTAAAAGACAATAGAGGTTGTTGGATTCTCTCTCTCTCTCTCTCTCTCTCTCTCTCTCTCTCTCTCTCTCTCTCTCTCTCTCTCTCTCTCTCTCTCTCTCTCTCTCTCTCTCTCTCTCTCTCTCTCTCTCTCTCTCTCTCTCGCATTAATTACCAAAAAAAAGTGAAAATAAATTCATTTTCTATCTTTCTCTCCCTTTGTAATAATAACCAGTAAACTGGAAGTAAATTTATTCTCTCTCTCTCTCTCTCTCTCTCTCTCTCTCTCTCTCTCTCTCTCTCTCTCTCTCTCTCTCTCTCTCTCTCTCTCTCTCTCTCTCTCTCTCTCTCTCTCTCGCATTAATTACCAAAAAAACTGAAAATAAATTTATTTTCTATCTTGATCTCTCTCTGTAATAATAACCAGTAAACTGGAAGTAAATTTACTCTCTCTCTCTCTCTCTCTCTCTCTCTCTCTCTCTCTCTCTCTCTCTCTCTCTCTCTCTCTCCCTCTTAACCTCAGGCATGACCTCTTTTTTACGTAAATTTGGGCATGGACAGCCACAGACACTTATTTTCATGTAAATATTAAAACTAAATAATTTACTGCAAGTTACACTTAGCATAAGGAACAGGTGATAGAGATGATAGTATATCAGACCAGTGCCATGCACTGAAGATTTTCTTTTTGGAAAAGGGAACTGTTATACATATGCCTACCATGTCACATGTATACCATTATATGATTATAAACGTTTAAGCCTCGTTAACATTTTTTTTTTATTTATTCAGATAACTGTACATGGGGACATATGCACATGGGCACTCCCAGTGATATTGCAGCTGATAAACATTACAATCTATTTGGTTATTTATACATAAAACCTCGCTAACAGTAGTTCGAACATTTTGGCTAATATAATTGTTGCAGTTTTAACAATTGGCATGATGAATATTATTGATAATAGCACATGTAAACAGGCTAATGTATTTTGGTGAAAGCAACATACCGCAGGAACTATTTGCTCGAATGATATTATTACAATACTGATATAATAATGAACACCGAATTAACAAGTAAAATATTACCTATGTTAACTACGAGGTCACGGCCCATAATAAATAAGAAAATGTTACCCATATTAACTTTGAAAAATATTACACAAGCACTCTTAGCATGAATCTATTTTTTTTTTATATTTTTTTATTATTGAAATAACTGTAAATGGGGACATGTGCACACAGACACTCACAGTGATATGCAGTTGTTAGACTTGGAGTCTCTATTTGGAAATGTATAAATCAATTATTAATAAAATATTTTAGTTCATTGTTAATTCTTTTTCCGAGTGCTATAATTCGAGTCAAGAGATTTTTAAAAGATATTGCATAAATACTACAGATAATTTCAGGTATATAAAATATGACAATGCTTAGATTAAGCAATGCTCATATTAAAATAATAAGTATATACGTATTCATGCATGGACATATATTTATATATCCAAATATATAACACATACATATACATAATCATTGCGAATAATTCGTAATAAAATATGATATAACAATACTCAATTTTTAGTAACACTTGATCGTTTTTATAGCAGACGCTGATAGGTTCCATAATTCAGATAAATTTCTAGATTAGCTTACATGCAGTGATTGTTCTTTATTAGCCCTTGCTGAATGCTAATATTTAATCATATATCTAGCAGACTTGCAAGACTTTCAAAAGATATCATATACACACTACAGATAATTTGAAGTAGATATAGCATAATAATGTGCAGGTTAAGCAATGCTCAACTAAAAATAATAAGTAGATACATATGCAGCATGAACATATAACTATATATACACCTACACAGCACATGCATATACAAGCATACTACTTAGTTATATATATATATATATATATATATATATATATATATATATATATATATATATATATATATATATATATATATATATATATATGTATATATATATATATATATATATATATATATATATATATATATATATATATATATATATATATATATATATATATATATATATATATATATATATATATGTATAATTATAACTTAGTAGATGCGTAAATAGACTTGATATTGGGCTTCATAAATATACATAGCTAGGAGATAGATAGATAGATAAAGAGAGAGAGAGAGAGAGAGAGAGAGAGAGAGAGAGAGAGAGAGAGAGAGAGAGAGAGAGAGAGAGAGAGAGAGAGAGAGAGAGAGAGAGAGAGAGAGAGAGAGAGAGAGAGGAGACATACTCTGACATCCTACTTATGCAAATCCTTAAAGAGAATACTTCTTAATAGGCTTGTCTTTACTCTAGACTCACTGGGGGTAAATTATCAAATAAATTGCATTGCTTTATGAAAGGAAAAAGTACCAAAGAGAGCTTTGTGGAATTTGAGAATGTTGAGCACTGCACTGATGTCACTATATTTTTTTCTTTAGATTTGCAAAATGCCTTTGACATTGCAAATAGTACCGTTATTCTGGATTATTTAGAACTTTAGGAGTTAAGGGTAGAATTCTACAACTATTTAGATTTTATCTAATTGGTCGCACCTCTATTGTGCACTGTAATGGATACTTGCTTCCAATGAAAGGGATTCTACATTGGGAAATCATCAAGGAGGAGTTATGTCTCCCCTTCTCTTTTATATCTTATTGGATAAGCTTCTCAAACTACCAAATAATGAATGCACCATCATATGCTATTCAGATGACATTTGTATAATGGCACCTTCTACAAATGAATTCTCTTAAGTATCAAAAGACATTGGTCTTGTCATTTCAGCTCCAAAAACAAAATACTTATCCATTATCTCTCAAGAGCATCACCTTGTATTAAGCATCCAAGAGGTTAAAGTATGCAAGAAACATATTTTTTTTTTAGGAATAGCAGTCCCTTCTCCCCTTCACACTGAATATGTCAAAGATTTATGTGAGAGATTTCAACAAACACTCAGATCATAGAAGATTCTTGCCAGTAGGTTATATGGTATTGGTATTAACAGATGCCGAACTCTCTATCTCGCATATGTCAGGTCATTAAGCGACTGTCAAACCATGCTGCTCTGTACTATGACTACCTTTATCATGAGACTCTTAGAAAATTTTAAACAAAGCTATGAGGATTAGTCTTGGCTTACCTATGAACATTAGAATTATCTATAAGCAATATAAATTAAACCTTCTACATCTAATACAACATATTAAACAGTCAGCAGTAATATTTGGTGATAAAACAGCGAAATCAGTTCGTTAACATCCATGTAATGCTGGTCCTTTGCATGGGCCAGTCAGCGCTAACACTCACTAAACCATTAATAAAAATTAATCATTAGTATAACAGACTAATTCATGTCTACATATTATACTAAATATACTTGTTTTGTTTATCTATGGATTCCTTTTATCACTTTTTATCTTTGTATATATATGAATTCATTCATGGATTTACTTATTTATGTAATTATTTATTTTATTCTTAATTCACTGTTTTACTTATATTTACAGGCACCTGGCAACCGATGGGTCAATGTCATAAGGTCGGAAATTTTTTTTCCATCTTTCATTTCGGAAATTCATTCCTGGCAAGCTTACACTGCCTTTGAGATCATCCATAAA
Source organism: Halocaridina rubra (assembly GCA_037179515.1). Classification (NCBI taxonomy): domain Eukaryota; kingdom Metazoa; phylum Arthropoda; class Malacostraca; order Decapoda; family Atyidae; genus Halocaridina; species Halocaridina rubra. The sequence goes on along the minus strand of JAXCGZ010010307.1, from coordinate 15,792 downwards.
ATTTGGACCCAGACTTAATAGGAGTCCTTATTCTACTTAAGTACCCTACCCTAACTTAACCTAAACTAAGCTAAAAACTGCCATAATCTAATCTTAACCTAACTAATCTGACCGTACCCTTATCAAGATTGGGGTTCGAAGTCTTACGTTCAATCTCCATTAGTAGAGAGAGGGTTCTCCTTTTTTATTATTTTTATTTCTTGAAGAAATACTAATTATGACTGCCATACAAAATGGAGATATATTTACGCAATTTTGTTTTATTTTTATTTTATATGAAGAAAATAGCAAATAAGCTGTATTTCAGGCATCTTTATTATGTTTTTCATTATCTAAATTGGTCATGTAATATAGAGTGTCTATGACTATTATTGATAGTCATCGTTCATCAAAATTAAGTTTATATATATATATATATATATATATATATATATATATATATATATATATATATATATATATATACATATATATACATATATATACATATATATATATATATATATATATATATATATATATATATATATATATATATATATATATATAATACAATGGCCACAATTCCCTCATATTATGGGGGTGGCAGAGTCAAAGAATAAACACGCCTTAGTCACTCCTCTTAGCTCCTCAAGGATAAAGAGTTGGCACAGGTCATTCCTCCACCATCCTGCATGTGTCACTTACTGGGTAGGTGGGCAAGTAATAACAGAATACTTTAGAGATTTTGGAGAGTGATATAGCTCCAACTACAGGATGCCTTTGGAGAGAACTCCAAACCTATTGAGAAGATGATTAATATTGGGTGCTATTACAGTATGTTGTCTACCTTACTATGTGTAGCCTATTGTAACCCAACCTAACCTGCTTTGCTTAGGTTAAGCTAGTTTAAGTTATTTTGATAAGTTTGGTTAGATTAGGGTGCAATATACTACAGATGGTGAGGTAGACCACAAAATATAATAATACCTAACACTGTTTATGTGTGTGTGTGTGTTTTTTTTTTCTAAGTTGTAAAGTGTGCGTGTGTATGTATAGGTATCTATGTATTTTTTTACCTTTAGGAGCCCCTATGACTGTTTTTATCGTCCTTTTTACATGATCTTCTTAGTTTTGTCTATTCATATAAAAGTGCAGTGCTTACTTTTTTAAGCCTTTTTATTTTCTATGAATAAAAATACTGTAGTGTAACATGAAAGGTGAAGCAAGTCATATCTTAAGCTCCGTTTTGAATAGAGATATCGTAATTTTTTTTTCTTTATAACTTTCATCTTCCCAATATTACTTATATCTGCGCTACGCTTACTCCGATTTGCTCAAACGACATCGCAAATGACATCTGCATATTGCCATTTTATTCATATTCATTTATTTGCTTATTATTCGTCTAATGTGTTCTTCTTCTTCTTCTTATTATTATTATTATTATTATTATTATTAATATTATTATTATTATTATTATTATTATTATTATTATTATTATTGTTATTATTCTTATTATTATTGTTCTTCTTCTTCTTCTTCTTCTTCTTCTTCTTCTTCTTCTTCTTCTTCTACTTATTATTATTATTATTATTATTATTATTATTATTATTATTATTATTATTATTATTATTATTATTATTATTATTATTATTATTATTATTATTATTATTATTTATACTGTGTGACATATTGTTATATGAAAGTCATCCACAAACTCGTTTTCTATTTTGAGTATAATTTACAGAAAACATATATTATGCCTAACTATGCTAAATGCCAAATTCACGCAACTACTCCGATATCCAAATGCATTTATTTTATAAGTGTTACACCAAGACAGGAAAAGCAAAAAAAAAAAAAAAGAAGAAAAAACTACTCTCATCGGGGCCGGGCACGAAGACAACAAAGAAACAGAGATGGGGAGTGTTGTGACTTGTCTGATGCGAAGGGACAATAAGACATACGAGCTTTGGGCTCTTTCCCGTAAACACAATTAGGTAATCACATGTGTAACGAATATCCAAGAATATTCGGTATAAATGTAGGCATAAAAAAGAACCGTAACTGAAGGAAGACTTTACACCGATCTGTCTTGAACCTTCAGATGTAGAATCGCAACGGGGATCTGTTCCATGGGCCAACCTACTCCATGTGTACAAACAGCTGTATTGGTTTCTGTAGTAAAATATTAAACATTAGAATAGGAAGCTTCATTATGGCTAAAAAAAATTCAGTTTTCGAGATATTCATAATAAAAATAGTAGCAATGATGATGACGAAGTCTAATGGAAGTCTTGGTAATTATTCACTTTCACAACCCAAAGGCTGATATGATAATGAAAAGATTTGAAAAAAAATATGAATCATTTAAAAACAATAATGTCTATTATCAGCTCGATTTTAACTATCTTTGCTTGTGTCACTGACGTAAAACCATTTCACACATACACACACTCACACACACACACACACACACACACACACACACACACACACACACATACACATACACACACACAAGGTTAAATGATGAAAGAAATGAAGAAGAGAAGAAAAATTTTCATTACAGAGTTCTTCCAGACAAAGGGGAGATAAAGAAGATAATGACAGAAGATCAGGGGATGGGGCCTCATTAAGATTGTTATACACAAATGCTGATGGATTAGCTGGTAAGGCAGTAGAATTAAAAGATAGGATTCACAACAGTAAGGCAGATATAGTAGCAATTACAGAGACTAAGTTGAGTGAGGACATAAACAGTGTCACAGTTTTTCCTAAGGGTTTCAGAATACTAAGGGTTGAAAGATCTGAGAGGACTAGTGGAGGGATAGCACTGCTCATAAGTGAAAGGATTCAAGTTGAAGAAATAAACTTGGCTATAGAAAGTGAGTTCAAGGAATTTCTTGTTGTTCGCATAAATACTGGGTCAGAGAGCATTATAATAACTGTTGTATACAACCCACCAAGGAACCAAAATAGGCTTGAAGTTTATGAGGAAAGTCATATAGGTACTATTGAAGTCATAAACTCAGTTGTTAACATGGCACGGGAAAAAAAATGTAGGATTTTGATTATGGGAGACTTTAATCATAAAGAGATAGATTGGATAAATCTTGACCCACACAGTGGTGAGGACTCATTCGGGGCAAGATTCCTAGATTGCGTACAAGGGAATTTCCTACACCAACATGTAATGGAACCAACAAGAGCCAGGGGTGGGGATGAGCCATCACTACTTGATCTAGTGTTCACAGATAATGTGTTGGATATTGAAAAAATTGAGTATGAACCACCAATTGGAAAGAGTGACCACTGTGTGTTGTTGATGGAGTATATCATTGAAGATATTCTTCCTGAGAGTAGAGGCACTGAGGACATGAGGAGGAACTATCGGAAAGGAGATTACATCAAAATGAATGAGCTTTTTGCAGTTATTGACTGGAGAACCTTATTTTACAACAAATCTGTACAAGAAATGTATGACATCTTTTGTGAGAAATATGGGAAGATAGTAGATTGCTGCATACCTATCACCAAAGTAGGTGTAATTCATGCCAGAGAGAAATGGTTCGATAATGGGTGTAAAAGAGCTAAGGAGTGGAGAGACAAATGCTGGAAAAGGTATAGGAGGAGAAAAAACATAAATGCCTGGCAAACCTACAAAAGAGCAAGAAATGACTACCTAAGTAAAAGGAGAGAGGCAGAGAGAGACTATGAGAGGGACATCACCAGGAAGGCTAAAGAAAATCCCAAGCTTTTCCACAGCTTTATCAGAGGAAAACTGAAGGTAAAAGAACAGGTTTTAAGGCTAAAGAGAGCGGATGGAAGCATCACTGAGACGGATGAAGAGATCTGCAAAGAATTGAACAAGGAGTTTCAGTCAGTTTTTACAGTAGAAAATACCCCACCCCCTCAGATTGCAGTGATAGAAGCTCAAGGGCCGGTATTAGAGAACATCAACCTTACAGCCACAGAGGTATGCAAAGCGCTGATGGATTTAGATGTTCATAAAGCTACAGGTCCCGATGACATATCCCCTCATGTGCTTAAAAAATGCGCAAACACAATATCAGTGGCACTAAGTATCATATTTAAGGAGTCACTGGAGTCGGGGGAGATTCCAAGATGCTGGAAACAAGCAAATGTGATACCTATCTTCAAAAAGGGAAGGAGGGATACGGCTCTGAACTATAGACCAGTTTCCTTGACCAGCATAGTTTGCAAAGTTATGGAGAAACTACTAAGGAAACATATCTCTCTTCACTCGGAATCCTTCAACTTTTTGTCAGTGAGGCAACATGGCTTCAGAGAAGGAAGATCAACAGTAACAAACTTATTAGAATTTTATGATGAGGTAAGCCAAATCTTACAGGAAAGAGAGGGCTGGGCAGATTGCATATTCCTAGACTTCCAGAAAGCGTTTGACACTGTTCCACATGGGAGACTTATTAGGAAGCTGCAATCAATGGCTAGAATAGGTGGAAATGTTTTGGAATGGATAAAAACTTACTTAGAAGGAAGGGAACAGAGGGTTAGAGTAAGACACTCAGTGTCTGAATGGAGAAGAGTTAGTAGTGGAGTTCCACAGGGTTCAGTTTTAGGGCCACTTTTGTTCCTTGTATATGTAAATGACCTACCAGAGTCTGTAAATTCATTCATGAATATGTTTGCAGATGATGCAAAGATTGTGAAGAAAGTAAAAAACGAGAACAATGGTAGAGAACTTCAGGAGGATCTAAATAATCTGCATGAGTGGTCAGAAAAGTGGCTAATGAAATTCAATACTTCAAAATGTAAGGTAATGAGAATGGGTACAAGTGCAAGAAGGCCCAAGCTTGACTACTCGGTGGCTGGTGTACAACTTCAAGAGACAGAAAATGAGAGAGATCTAGGAGTAAACATACTGGCAGATTTGTCTCCAGAAATACATATAAATGGCATAGTAAGGGCAGCATATGCATTCTTATCAAATGTAAGGGTAGCCTTCAGGCACATGGACAAGGAAATGTTCAGAAATATTTATGTAACCTATGTGAGGCCAAAACTCGAATATGCAGCCCCCTTTTGGAATCCGCACTTGAAAAAGCACATAGCTAAGCTTGAAAAAGTTCAAAGACATGCCACGAAACTGGTGACAGAAATACGCAATCTCAGTTATGATGAGAGGCTGAGGGAATTAGGCTTACCATCACTCGAAGCTAGAGGAGTGAGGGGGGATATGGTGACAGTCTTTAAATTCCTTCATGGTTATGATAGAGTGGATAGGGATCGATATTTTGATATGGCTGGCTCTAGAACTAGAGGTCATAGTTTGAAGCTTGGTAAGAAAACTTCTTCGCAGGATGTAAGGAAATACTTTTTCAGTGTAAGAGTAGTTGATAATTGGAATTGGCTAAGCGAGGAGGTAGTTAATGCTATCTCAATCCATAGTTTTAAGGACAGGTATGATAAGTATCACTAAGTATAAAATGGAACCGATGAGGAGACGGGAAGATACGAGCTTTGGGCTCTTTCCCGTAAACACAATTAGGTAATCACAATTAGGTAATCACACACTTTTGGAATCCGCACTTGAAAAGCACATAGCTAAGCTTGAAAAAGTTCAAAGACATGCCACGAAACTGGTGACAGAAATACGCAATCTCAGTTATGATGAGAGGCTGAGGGAATTAGACTTACCATCACTCGAAGATAGAAGAGTGAGGGGGGATATGGTGACAGTCTTTAAATTCCTTCATGGTTATGATAGAGTGGATAGGGATCGATATTTTGATATGGCTGGCTCTAGAACTAGAGGTCATAGTTTGAAGCTTGGTAAGAAAACTTCTTCGCAGGATGTAAGGAAATACTTTTTCAGTGTAAGAGTAGTTGATAATTGGAATTGGCTAAGCGAGGAGGTAGTTAATGCTATCTCAATCCATAGTTTTAAGGACAGGTATGATAAGTATCACTAAGTATAAAATGGAACCGATGAGGAGACGGGAAGATACGAGCTTTGGGCTCTTTCCCGTAAACACAATTAGGTAATCACACACTTTTGGAATCCGCACTTGAAAAGCACATAGCTAAGCTTGAAAAAGTTCAAAGACATGCCACGAAACTGGTGACAGAAATACGCAATCTCAGTTATGATGAGAGGCTGAGGGAATTAGACTTACCATCACTCGAAGCTAGAAGAGTGAGGGGGGATATGGTGACAGTCTTTAAATTCCTTCATGGTTATGATAGAGTGGATAGGGATCGATATTTTGATATGGCTGGCTCTAGAACTAGAGGTCATAGTTTGAAGCTTGGTAAGAAAACTTCTTCGCAGGATGTAAGGAAATACTTTTTCAGTGTAAGAGTAGTTGATAATTGGAATTGGCTAAGCGAGGAGGTAGTTAATGCTATCTCAATCCATAGTTTTAAGGACAGGTATGATAAGTATCACTAAGTATAAAATGGAACCGATGAGGAGATGGGAAGATACGAGCTTTAGGCTCTTTCCCGTAAACACAATTAGGTAATCACAATTAGGTAATCACACACTTTTGGAATCCGCACTTGAAAAGCACATAGCTAAGCTTGAAAAAGTTCAAAGACATGCCACGAAACTGGTGACAGAAATACGCAATCTCAGTTATGATGAGAGGCTGAGGGAATTAGACTTACCATCACTCGAAGCTAGAAGAGTGAGGGGGGATATGGTGACAGTCTTTAAATTCCTTCATGGTTATGATAGAGTGGATAGGGATCGATATTTCGATATGGCTGGCTCTAGAACTAGAGGTCATAGTTTGAAGCTTCGTAATAAAACTTCTTTGTAGGATGTAAGGAAATACTTTTTCAGTGTAAGAGTAGTTGATAATTGGAATTGGCTAAGCGAGGAGGTAGTTAATGCTATCTCAATCCATAGTTTTAAGGACAGGTATGATAAGTATCACTAAGTATAAAATGGAACCGATGAGGAGACGGGAAGATACGAGCTTTGGGCTCTTTCCCGTAAACACAATTAGGTAATCACACACTTTTGGAATCCGCACTTGAAAAGCACATAGCTAAGCTTGAAAAAGTTCAAAGACATGCCACGAAACTGGTGACAGAAATACGCAATCTCAGTTATGATGAGAGGCTGAGGGAATTAGACTTACCATCACTCGAAGCTAGAAGAGTGAGGGGGGATATGGTGACAGTCTTTAAATTCCTTCATGGTTATGATAGAGTGGATAGGGATCGATATTTTGATATGGCTGGCTCTAGAACTAGAGGTCATAGTTTGAAGCTTGGTAAGAAAACTTCTTCGCAGGATGTAAGGAAATACTTTTTCAGTGTAAGAGTAGTTGATAATTGGAATTGGCTAAGCGAGGAGGTAGTTAATCCTATCTCAATCCATAGTTTTAAGGACAGGTATGATAAGTATCACTAAGTATAAAATGGAACCGATGAGGAGACGGGAAGATACGAGCTTTGGGCTCTTTCCCGTAAACACAATTAGGTAATCACAATTAGGTAATCACACACTTTTGGAATCCGCACTTGAAAAGCACATAGCTAAGCTTGAAAAAGTTCAAAGACATGCCACGAAACTGGTGACAGAAATACGCAATCTCAGTTATGATGAGAGGCTGAGGGAATTAGACTTACCATCACTCGAAGCTAGAAGAGTGAGGGGGGATATGGTGACAGTCTTTAAATTCCTTCATGGTTATGATAGAGTGGATAGGGATCGATATTTTGATATGGCTGGCTCTAGAACTAGAGGTCATAGTTTGAAGCTTGGTAAGAAAACTTCTTCGCAGGATGTAAGGAAATACTTTTTCAGTGTAAGAGTAGTTGATAATTGGAATTGGCTAAGCGAGGAGGTAGTTAATGCTATCTCAATCCATAGTTTTAAGGACAGGTATGATAAGTATCACTAAGTATAAAATGGAACCGATGAGGAGACGGGAAGATACGAGCTTTGGGCTCTTTCCCGTAAACACAATTAGGTAATCACACACTTTTGGAATCCGCACTTGAAAAGCACATAGCTAAGCTTGAAAAAGTTCAAAGACATGCCACGAAACTGGTGACAGAAATACGCAATCTCAGTTATGATGAGAGGCTGAGGGAATTAGACTTACCATCACTCGAAGCTAGAAGAGTGAGGGGGGATATGGTGACAGTCTTTAAATTCCTTCATGGTTATGATAGAGTGGATAGGGATCGATATTTTGATATGGCTGGCTCAAGAACTAGAGGTCATAGTTTGAAGCTTGGTAAGAAAACTTCTTCGCAGGATGTAAGGGAATACTTTTTCAGTGTAAGAGTAGTTGATAATTGGAATTGGCTAAGCGAGGAGGTAGTTAATGCTATCTCAATCCATAGTTTTAAGGACAGGTATGATAAGTATCACTAAGTATAAAATGGAACCGATGAGGAGACGGGAAGATACGAGCTTTGGGCTCTTTCCCGTAAACACAATTAGGTAATCACAATTAGGTAATCACACACTTTTGGAATCCGCACATGAAAAGCACATAGCTAAGCTTGAAAAAGTTCAAAGACATGCCACGAAACTGGTGACAGAAATACGCAATCTCAGTTATGATGAGAGGCTGAGGGAATTAGACTTACCATCACTCGAAGCTAGAAGAGTGAGGGGGGATATGGTGACAGTCTTTAAATTCCTTCATGGTTATGATAGAGTGGATAGGGATCGATATTTTGATATGGCTGGCTCTAGAACTAGAGGTCATAGTTTGAAGCTTGGTAAGAAAACTTCTTCGCAGGATGTAAGGAAATACTTTTTCAGTGTAAGAGTAGTTGATAATTGGAATTGGCTAAGCGAGGAGGTAGTTAATGCTATCTCAATCCATAGTTTTAAGGACAGGTATGATAAGTATCACTAAGTATAAAATGGAACCGATGAGGAGACGGGAAGATACGAGCTTTGGGCTCTTTCCCGTAAACACAATTAGGTAATCACAATTAGGTAATCACACACTTTTGGAATCCGCACTTGAAAAGCACATAGCTAAGCTTGAAAAAGTTCAAAGACATGCCACGAAACTGGTGACAGAAATACGCAATCTCAGTTATGATGAGAGGCTGAGGGAATTAGACTTACCATCACTCGAAGCTAGAAGAGTGAGGGGGGATATGGTGACAGTCTTTAAATTCCTTCATGGTTATGATAGAGTGGATAGGGATCGATATTTTGATATGGCTGGCTCTAGAACTAGAGGTCATAGTATGAAGCTTGGTAAGAAAACTTCTTCGCAGGATGTAAGGAAATACTTTTTCAGTGTAAGAGTAGTTGATAATTGGAATTGGCTAAGCAAGGAGATAGTTAATGCTATCTCAATCCATAGTTTTAAGGACAGGTATGATAAGTATCACTAAGTATAAAATGGAACCGATGAGGAGACGGGAAGATAAGAGCTTTGGGCTCTTTCCCGTAAACACAATTAGGTAATCACACACTTATGGAATCCGCACTTGAAAAGCACATAGCTAAGCTTGAAAAAGTTCAAAGACATGCCACGAAACTGGTGACAGAAATACGCAATCTCAGTTATGATGAGAGGCTGAGGGAATTAGACTTACCATCACTCGAAGCTAGAAGAGTGAGGGGGGATATGGTGACAGTCTTTAAATTCCTTCATGGTTATGATAGAGTGGATAGGGATCGATATTTTGATATGGCTGGCTCTAGAACTAGAGGTCATAGTTTGAAGCTTGGTAAGAAAACTTCTTCGCAGGATGTAAGGGAATACTTTTTCAGTGTAAGAGTAGTTGATAATTGGAATTGGCTAAGCGAGGAGGTAGTTAATGCTATCTCAATCCATAGTTTTAAGGACAGGTATGATAAGTATCACTAAGTATAAAATGGAACCGATGAGGAGACAGGAAGATACGAGCTTTGGGCTCTTTCCCGTAAACACAATTAGGTAATCACAATTAGGTAATCACACACTTTTGGAATCCGCACTTGAAAAGCACATAGCTAAGCTTGAAAAAGTTCAAAGACATGCCACGAAACTGGTGACAGAAATACGCAATCTCAGTTATGATGAGAGGCTGAGGGAATTAGACTTACCATCACTCGAAGCTAGAAGAGTGAGGGGGGATATGGTGACAGTCTTTAAATTCCTTCATGGTTATGATAGAGTGGATAGGGATCGATATTTTGATATGGCTGGCTCTAGAACTAGAGGTCATAGTATGAAGCTTGGTAAGAAAACTTCTTCGCAGGATGTAAGGAAATACTTTTTCAGTGTAAGAGTAGTTGATAATTGGAATTGGCTAAGCAAGGAGATAGTTAATGCTATCTCAATCCATAGTTTTAAGGACAGGTATGATAAGTATCACTAAGTATAAAATGGAACCGATGAGGAGACGGGAAGATACGAGCTTTGGGCTCTTTCCCGTAAACACAATTAGGTAATCACACACTTATGGAATCCGCACTTGAAAAGCACATAGCTAAGCTTGAAAAAGTTCAAAGACATGCCACGAAACTGGTGACAGAAATACGCAATCTCAGTTATGATGAGAGGCTGAGGGAATTAGACTTACCATCACTCGAAGCTAGAAGAGTGAGGGGGGATATGGTGACAGTCTTTAAATTCCTTCATGGTTATGATAGAGTGGATAGGGATCGATATTTTGATATGGCTGGCTCTAGAACTAGAGGTCATAGTTTGAAGCTTGGTAAGAAAACTTCTTCGCAGGATGTAAGGGAATACTTTTTCAGTGTAAGAGTAGTTGATAATTGGAATTGGCTAAGCGAGGAGGTAGTTAATGCTATCTCAATCCATAGTTTTAAGGACAGGTATGATAAGTATCACTAAGTATAAAATGGAACCGATGAGGAGACAGGAAGATACGAGCTTTGGGCTCTTTCCCGTAAACACAATTAGGTAATCACAATTAGGTAATCACACACTTTTGGAATCCGCACATGAAAAGCACATAGCTAAGCTTGAAAAAGTTCAAAGACATGCCACGAAACTGGTGACAGAAATACGCAATCTCAGTTATGATGAGAGGCTGAGGGAATTAGACTTACCATCACTCGAAGCTAGAAGAGTGAGGGGGGATATGGTGACAGTCTTTAAATTCCTTCATGGTTATGATAGAGTGGATAGGGATCGATATTTTGATATGGCTGGCTCTAGAACTAGAGGTCATAGTTTGAAGCTTGGTAAGAAAACTTCTTCGCAGGATGTAAGGAAATACTTTTTCAGTGTAAGAGTAGTTGATAATTGGAATTGGCTAAGCGAGGAGGTAGTTAATGCTATCTCAATCCATAGTTTTAAGGACAGGTATGATAAGTATCACTAAGTATAAAATGGAACCGATGAGGAGACGGGAAGATACGAGCTTTGGGCTCTTTCCCGTAAACACAATTAGGTAATCACAATTAGGTAATCACACACTTTTGGAATCCGCACTTGAAAAGCACATAGCTAAGCTTGAAAAAGTTCAAAGACATGCCACGAAACTGGTGACAGAAATACGCAATCTCAGTTATGATGAGAGGCTGAGGGAATTAGACTTACCATCACTCGAAGCTAGAAGAGTGAGGGGGGATATGGTGACAGTCTTTAAATTCCTTCATGGTTATGATAGAGTGGATAGGGATCGATATTTTGATATGGCTGGCTCTAGAACTAGAGGTCATAGTATGAAGCTTGGTAAGAAAACTTCTTCGCAGGATGTAAGGAAATACTTTTTCAGTGTAAGAGTAGTTGATAATTGGAATTGGCTAAGCAAGGAGATAGTTAATGCTATCTCAATCCATAGTTTTAAGGACAGGTATGATAAGTATCACTAAGTATAAAATGGAACCGATGAGGAGACGGGAAGATACGAGCTTTGGGCTCTTTCCCGTAAACACAATTAGGTAATCACACACTTATGGAATCCGCACTTGAAAAGCACATAGCTAAGCTTGAAAAAGTTCAAAGACATGCCACGAAACTGGTGACAGAAATACGCAATCTCAGTTATGATGAGAGGCTGAGGGAATTAGACTTACCATCACTCGAAGCTAGAAGAGTGAGGGGGGATATGGTGACAGTCTTTAAATTCCTTCATGGTTATGATAGAGTGGATAGGGATCGATATTTTGATATGGCTGGCTCTAGAACTAGAGGTCATAGTTTGAAGCTTGGTAAGAAAACTTCTTCGCAGGATGTAAGGGAATACTTTTTCAGTGTAAGAGTAGTTGATAATTGGAATTGGCTAAGCGAGGAGGTAGTTAATGCTATCTCAATCCATAGTTTTAAGGACAGGTATGATAAGTATCACTAAGTATAAAATGGAACCGATGAGGAGACAGGAAGATACGAGCTTTGGGCTCTTTCCCGTAAACACAATTAGGTAATCACAATTAGGTAATCACACACTTTTGGAATCCGCACTTGAAAAGCACATAGCTAAGCTTGAAAAAGTTCAAAGACATGCCACGAAACTGGTGACAGAAATACGCAATCTCAGTTATGATGAGAGGCTGAGGAATTAGACTTACCATCACTCGAAGCTAGAAGAGTGAGGGGGGATATGGTGACAGTCTTTAAATTCCTTCATGGTTATGATAGAGTGGATAGGGATCGATATTTTGATATGGCTGGCTCTAGAACTAGAGGTCATAGTTTGAAGCTTGGTAAGAAAACTTCTTCGCAGGATGTAAGGAAATACTTTTTCAGTGTAAGAGTAGTTGATAATTGGAATTGGCTAAGCGAGGAGGTAGTTAATGCTATCTCAATCCACAGTTTTAAGGACAGGTATGATAAGTATCACTAAGTATAAAATGGAACCGATGAGGAGACAGGAAGATACGAGCTTTGGGCTCTTTCCCGTAAACACAATTAGGTAATCACAATTAGGTAATCACACACTTTTGGAATCCGCACTTGAAAAGCACATAGCTAAGCTTGAAAAAGTTCAAAGACATGCCACGAAACTGGTGACAGAAATACGCAATCTCAGTTATGATGAGAGGCTGAGGGAATTAGACTTACCATCACTCGAAGCTAGAAGAGTGAGGGGGGATATGGTGACAGTCTTTAAATTCCTTCATGGTTATGATAGAGTGGATAGGGATCGATATTTTGATATGGCTGGCTCTAGAACTAGAGGTCATAGTTTGAAGCTTGGTAAGAAAACTTCTTCGCAGGATGTAAGGAAATACTTTTTCAGTGTAAGAGTAGTTGATAATTGGAATTGGCTAAGCGAGGAGGTAGTTAATGCTATCTCAATCCATAGTTTTAAGGACAGGTATGATAAGTATCACTAAGTATAAAATGGAACCGATGAGGAGACGGGAAGATACGAGCTTTGGGCTCTTTCCCGTAAACACAATTAGGTAATCACAATTAGGTAATCACACACTTTTGGAATCCGCACTTGAAAAGCACATAGCTAAGCTTGAAAAAGTTCAAAGACATGCCACGAAACTGGTGACAGAAATACGCAATCTTAGTTATGATGAGAGGCTGAGGGAATTAGACTTACCATCACTCGAAGCTAGAAGAGTGAGGGGGGATATGGTGACAGTCTTTAAATTCCTTCATGGTTATGATAGAGTGGATAGGGATCGATATTTTGATATGGCTGGCTCTAGAACTAGAGGTCATAGTTTGAAGCTTGGTAAGAAAACTTCTTCGCAGGATGTAAGGAAATACTTTTTCAGTGTAAGAGTAGTTGATAATTGGAATTGGCTAAGCGAGGAGGTAGTTAATGCTATCTCAATCCATAGTTTTAAGGACAGGTATGATAAGTATCACTAAGTATAAAATGGAACCGATGAGGAGACGGGAAGATACGAGCTTTGGGCTCTTTCCCGTAAACACAATTAGGTAATCACACACTTTTGGAATCCGCACTTGAAAAGCACATAGCTAAGCTTGAAAAAGTTCAAAGACATGCCACGAAACTGGTGACAGAAATACGCAATCTCAGTTATGATGAGAGGCTGAGGGAATTAGACTTACCATCACTCGAAGCTAGAAGAGTGAGGGGGGATATGGTGACAGTCTTTAAATTCCTTCATGGTTATGATAGAGTGGATAGGGATCGATATTTTGATATGGCTGGCTCTAGAACTAGAGGTCATAGTTTGAAGCTTGGTAAGAAAACTTCTTCGCAGGATGTAAGGGAATACTTTTTCAGTGTAAGAGTAGTTGATAATTGGAATTGGCTAAGCGAGGAGGTAGTTAATGCTATCTCAATCCATAGTTTTAAGGACAGGTATGATAAGTATCACTAAGTATAAAATGGAACCGATGAGGAGACGGGAAGATACGAGCTTTGGGCTCTTTCCCGTAAACACAATTAGGTAATCACAATTAGGTAATCACACACTTTTGGAATCCGCACATGAAAAGCACATAGCTAAGCTTGAAAAAGTTCAAAGACATGCCACGAAACTGGTGACAGAAATACGCAATCTCAGGTATGATGAGAGGCTGAGGGAATTAGACTTACCATCACTCGAAGCTAGAAGAGTGAGGGGGGATATGGTGACAGTCTTTAAATTCCTTCATGGTTATGATAGAGTGGATAGGGATCGATATTTTGATATGGCTGGCTCTAGAACTAGAGGTCATAGTTTGAAGCTTGGTAAGAAAACTTCTTCGCAGGATGTAAGGAAATACTTTTTCAGTGTAAGAGTAGTTGATAATTGGAATTGGCTAAGCGAGGAGGTAGTTAATGCTATCTCAATCCATAGTTTTAAGGACAGGTATGATAAGTATCACTAAATATAAAATGGAACCGATGAGGAGACGGGAAGATACGAGCTTTGGGCTCTTTCCCGTAAACACAATTAGGTAATCACAATTAGGTAATCACACACTTTTGGAATCCGCACTTGAAAAGCACATAGCTAAGCTTGAAAAAGTTCAAAGACATGCCACGAAACTGGTGACAGAAATACGCAATCTCAGTTATGATGAGAGGCTGAGGGAATTAGACTTACCATCACTCGAAGCTAGAAGAGTGAGGGGGGATATGGTGACAGTCTTTAAATTCCTTCATGGTTATGATAGAGTGGATAGGGATCGATATTTTGATATGGCTGGCTCTAGAACTAGAGGTCATAGTTTGAAGCTTGGTAAGAAAACTTCTTCGCAGGATGTAAGGAAATACTTTTTCAGTGTAAGAGTAGTTGATAATTGGAATTGGCTAAGCGAGGAGGTAGTTAATGCTATCTCAATCCATAGTTTTAAGGACAGGTATGATAAGTATCACTAAGTATAAAATGGAACCGATGAGGAGACGGGAAGATACGAGCTTTGGGCTCTTTCCCGTAAACACAATTAGGTAATCACAATTAGGTAATCACACACTTTTGGAATCCGCACTTGAAAAGCACATAGCTAAGCTTGAAAAAGTTCAAAGACATGCCACGAAACTGGTGACAGAAATACGCAATCTCAGTTATGATGAGAGGCTGAGGGAATTAGACTTACCATCACTCGAAGCTAGAAGAGTGAGGGGGGATATGGTGACAGTCTTTAAATTCCTTCATGGTTATGATAGAGTGGATAGGGATCGATATTTTGATATGGCTGGCTCTAGAACTAGAGGTCATAGTTTGAAGCTTGGTAAGAAAACTTCTTCGCAGGATGTAAGGAAATACTTTTTCAGTGTAAGAGTAGTTGATAATTGGAATTGGCTAAGCGAGGAGGTAGTTAATGCTATCTCAATCCATAGTTTTAAGGACAGGTATGATAAGTATCACTAAGTATAAAATGGAACCGATGAGGAGACGGGAAGATACGAGCTTTGGGCTCTTTCCCGTAAACACAATTAGGTAACCACACACTTTTGGAATCC
>JAXCGZ010010306.1:32500-36726 GCA_037179515.1 Halocaridina rubra | reverse complement strand
ATTTCCAACATACATTGGGTATTCAAATATGGGTGTACAATTAAAATTTACAAGTAAAATCTTCCTTTAAGAGTAACTTCTTAAGATTATATTTAAAAGTATACACTGAACCAGCATTTTTTAGTTCTCTGGGAAGCTGATTATATAAATGAGGTCCACGAATGTTTATATCTCTTGAGCCAATATCAGTTTTAGACCTTCGTACTAATAAATCTTCCCCTTGACGGGTAGTTAACCCGGTAACTGAGCTTACTGTAGAAAAATTATACAAGCAATCAGGAATATTGTTTCTTAGTATATTAAAAACAAAGGTACATATATCAAAAACATATTTATCTCTAATCTTTATCCATTCTAGATCTTTTAAAACAGGAGAGATGTGCTCGTATTTTCTTACATTGCCAACAGCCACTCGTGCTGCAAAGTTTTGTAACTTTTGTATTCTTTGTAATTGAGTCTTATTTGTACATCCCCAAACTTTGAGACAGTAATTAATTAAACTCATAGCTAAGGACTGGACAATTATTATACGAGTTGATGTTTCAAATGAGTCTTTTACCCTATTTAGATATATTAGAGTACCCATTACTTTTTTATAAATTTCATCTATATGCATTTCAAAATTCATGTAACGGTCAAAATAGACACCTAGGTTCTTTACCGAGTTCATTGGCTTAATGATATTACCGTTAAAATTTATATGAAGATTGTCATCAACTTCTGATAATAATTGTCTGGATCCGATAAGAATAGATTGGGTTTTAGTTTCATTAAGTAACAGACCATTTTTTAGAAAGTAACGTTTAGCCATATACAAAATTTCTTCTGCTCTACGAATAATATTTTCTAAATCATTAATTTCTCCTTCAATTAAGATTTGAGTATCGTCAGCATATTGAATGACATAACAGTTAGGTAAATATTTTACTAGATCGTTTACATATATTAGAAAAAGTATAGGTCCTAGGATCGATCCCTGAGGGACCCCAAACAATACCTTCTTGGAACTTGAAACTGTATCTTTTATTCTGACTGACTGGTAGCGGTTTTTTAAATAGTTCTCGAACCAGCTTGGGTCAATGTTCATTTTTTTGCATTTTTCTAATAATATACTATGGTTTACACTATCAAAAGCTTTAGAAAGATCGAGTAGTAGTAGCAATGATATTTTCTTATTATCTATATTTTTGTATATTTCATCTGATATTTTCAATAAGGCAGTTTCAGTTGATAATTTTGGCCTGAAACCGTGTTGACTTTTTGCAATAAGTTTATTTTTTTCAAGAAACTCACTTAACTGATTTGCAACAATCTTTTCAAGTATCTTTGATAAAATTGGTAGTAAAGAGATTGGTCTATAGTTAGAGACGTCGTCAGGATTTCCATTTTTAAAACCAGGAATTACATGGGGATTTTTCCATAAATCTGGGTAGATATTGGTAACTATGGAAGTATTGATTATTACCGTCAGATAATAAGCTATTACAAATAATGAATCTCTAATAAAACGAAAACAAATTCCATCTGATCCATATGCATTAGAGTCTTTCAGATTTTTTATTACTAAGATTACTGTATTACAATCTACTGTAGTAGGGTTAAAGACATCAGTACTTCTATTGAATGCACTATGTTCTTCCAAATTTACATTATTATTATTATTGCTACCATCATCACTATTATCATTACCATTACTACCACCATCATTATTATTTACACCATTATCAACATTTCTATTATTATTACTACTACCATCATCATTATTATTACCACCATTACTATTATTGATTTCATTTATTATTTCTTTTTTTGTTTTTTCAAAGGTTTTTTTCCCCACTTCAGCGAAAAAATTATTGAACTCTTCTGCTTTAGCACTTACATCTACCTCATCGGGTATAATTGATATGTTACTACTTTTATTACAGTTATTGGAAAGCATGGTTTTAGCAATTTTCCATGTATCAGAGATATTGCCTTTAGCGTTTTGAAATTCATTTTTGTAATACTGTTTCTTACTGTTACTTAATAATGATTTTACTTGTTTCTTATGCTCTGTAAACTTTTCTCTTAAAGGGATATTATCTCTTTGTAGTTTTACTTCATTTTGTAGTTTGTCTCTTTCTTTCATAATGTTTTTTATGTCATCTGTTATCCAAGGAGCGGGGGGACGAAATATTTCTCTTGTCACGAGTGGTGCACATCGATCTATACATGATGATAAGACACTGGTTAAAATTCTTACTTGTTTATTTATATTATCGGTATATAGAATTTCATTTAATTTATGTACTTCATTCATAAGTAAACTACAAAGTAATTCTTGTGAATAATTTCTTAAGCATCTGAATGTTTTAAAGATTGGTTGTCTCTTTGGTTTGCGAATATTTAGGGACGTTACAATTTCCTCGTGGTCTGCTATAGGGCTTGGCATTACGTCACACTTAGTTATCATATGTTTGGAGTTTGTTATTACTAGATCGATTTGGGAAACTGAAGTGGGAGTGATTCTAGTTGGTTTATTTATAATCTGTTCTAGATTTAAATTCTTAATAAGTCTACTCATTTTATTTTCTCTTTTTAGTTGATCATCATTAAAATCGCCATATATAAAAACTGGTTTGTTTTTTAAAATTATCTCCTTAAAAACGTCCAAAATATAGCTAAAGGAGGTTACCGAGGCTTTGGGGTGGCGGTACACGCAGCCTATGATAATAGAAGGAAACTTTTTATGTTGGACAGAGATCCATTTATCTTCCACTCCTTCGTGCTTCTCAGTTTCAAGATTTAGTTCAGTGGCCTTCAAATAATTTTTAACATATAAACATACACCTCCACCTCTACCACTGTCATAGCGATAAATATTATATGAAGGAATATTAATAAATGCATTATTAATTGACGGATACAGCCATGATTCGCTAATGCAAAGAACATCAATATTTTCTTGTACAAGCTTATGTTCAATTTCTAGTATATGGGATAACAGGGATTGTGCATTTATATGTACGACAGATAATCTATCATTATATTTACAAGTAACTTTCACATCGACAGCAGTAACAGCAACAGCAGGAGACGAGGTATTACCATGTTTCATTGGGGTGGTATCCATAGTCATAGTTGTAGTTTCGACTGTATGATTCTGCTGGGAATTCATCATTGTAGTGTGTTCTGGGGTTAGCCCATGGATCCTGGTGTCTGTACCTGCCGTTGGATGTGTAATGCTGGTTTGAGTACGTGCCGTGGTATGATCGGGCCTTCCCAAAGTTTGTATGCCTAGGTGAGTGTCTAGGGTTGTAAGAGCCATCACTCCAGGAGAAGTCTCTTGTGCTTGGACGGCGATAAGAGAGGTTTGTATCGTGTCTCTTTCTGTAGTCTCGCATATAGGGGATTGTTCCATTTGCTCTTTGCTGTTTATTTTGGTATGACCATTGTTTGCTCCCACGAAATGGCTGGACACTTGTGCCTGTAGGCCATTGATTCAGTTTGTAAGGCACATATTCAAATCCTTTCGATATCGTTATTGCGAAGGAAACCCAGTTTGGTGTGCGATAAAGCTCCTTAATCAAGACTTCTTCAGAAGGAATGCCTTGATTTGTCAGTGTATTACGTATCTCTCTCTCAAAGGGGTTGCCAGGAATGCGAATATATATTTGAGCTGTAACCCTTGCACTTGCATTATTTGGCAACTGTGGCTGTGGGGGAGAGGACTTCGATGGAATGTTTAGAGTAGAGATTGCTGCTATTTTGTCTTTTCTGTTTTCTTCATTGTTTCGCAGTCTATTGCTGGGTTGGTTATTTGTGCTGGAAGATATAATTTGGGTGTCCTGGTTAGTGACAGTTGCTGTGTTGTTAGGAGTAGTGGAGATTGACTCTATATCTTCTTCGCTGTTTTGCAACTCTTTACCAGGTTGGTTGTTTGTGCTGGGAAGAATCTTGTTCTGGTTAGTGCCTGTTGTTGCGTTGTTAGGAGTAGTGGGAAAGGACGCTGTTGTTTCATCACTATTTTGTAACCTGTTACTGATTTGATTATTTATGCTAGATGGTGTATTCAGGTTGTCTTGATGGCTATCACTTTTATCTGGATCTACTTCTTCTTCACTACCACTGTCACATTCATCACTCAATGCACTGAAGAAATTGTGAGTAGAGACAGAAAACCTAGCTTGCCGAACCTGAGGGTTGTTGATAGAAGGGACATCATCACTGTTAGGTGACAGCACTGA
>JAXCGZ010010306.1:17500-27500 GCA_037179515.1 Halocaridina rubra | reverse complement strand
GCAATTTTCTTCAACAATTTATATATTTAGTGTGGTTTGGTATGGTGTCTGTATGCGCCCTATCTAAGATAGCCTCTTATATCTTGAGTTACAAAAACTCTGGATTTCATTTTAAATATAACTGTTGATTTGTTAACTATTTTTTTTTTTTTTTTGCTCTTTGGCTTGGTTTGTTATTCGTGCCAAAAAAAAAATTATTTCTCTGAGATTCGAATTTTTATTGTTTTCCGCTCTCTTTTTAATAGGTACTTGTGTGAGCAATGTTCTAACTAAAGATTTTAAGTGATGTGTTAAAGCGATACCTCCTGAACAGTTTTACACTATTTGTTCTACGTTACTCCTTTAGTCTTGCATTTCATAAGCCGTTCTTCAAAAAACAGAAACTATAAGAATTATTTCTTTAGAAAAACTAGAAGTTGCATCGATGATTTTCCAATTAAACTGCAACGTTCATTAGAAAAACAGGAACTGCAAAGGCAGAGAACTAAAACTTTCAGAGACCATTTGTCTATCTAGCCACCTTAGCTGTTTCCCCCTTTATTTGGGGGGTAGCCGACATAAAAAAAAATGAAAACAATATGGGGATTACTTTGCTCTATGGGGAATGATGATTGAGCTAGCGACCGTCCAGATGGCACTGCCGGAGTACCACAGCCCATCCTCCTGGCTCTTCCACAACGTTTGTCGCTTCACAACTGCCAGCTCCCCTACTGCACCTACCACAGGGCTACCTCTGTAGTTCCTTTTAAACAATCGAAGCTATCAAAGACAACTTTATAGCAAAACCGAAACTTTCACAGAAATATTCTTTAGAATAACAGAAATCTTAAACACAATTCTTACATTTTAAAAAAATTGACACAATGTGAAATAAGACATTGTTCTATGGGATTTCAAATTTGAAACTGAGACTGTATATCAAAGTTAGAGACAGTGACTTTTTTTTGTGGGGGGGGGGGCTTAGAATATGCGGTCGAAATATTTTTGTTTTTTCTTCTTTGGGTAGAGTCTTGTGAGAATAGTGATAATAATATTCCCTTTATTGTTACCCTCGACTCATATTGTCTGGTGTAGCAAGAACAGCAAAATACTTTGTACTTATCACTGCGTAAGACCAGATCGAAAGCAGTGTGAGAATAATTTATGATAATGATATTTCCTGTAATGTTATCCTAGATAAACAGATATATATATATATATATATATATATATATATATATATATATATATATATATATATATATATATATATATATATATATATATATATATTACATATGTGAAAACATGAATCATTTTTTACCCCGACCGGGACTCGAACCTAGGACTTATGATTACTAAGTCAAGGCGCTACCACTACACCACAGAAGGTTAAAAGGAATCCAACCTTATAGCTTATATCTGCTATACTTAGGAATGAACGCATTCTAACTGAATGCCACTATGTTCATATTACAGATTCCCCAACCTCACTCGTGGCTTCATTTTAGCATTTAATTCAATTCCCAATCTCATTCGGGCCATGAAATTATCAAATAAGCACATTACATATGTGAAAACATGAATAATTTTTTACCCCGACCGGGACTCGAACCTAGGACTTATGATTACTAAGTCAAGGCGCTACCACTACACCACAGAAGGTTAAAAGGAATCCAACCTTATAGCTTATATCTGCTATACTTAGGAATGAACGCATTCTATCTGAATGCCACTATGTTCATATTACAGATTCCCCAACCTCACTCGTGGCTTCATTTTAGCATTTAATTCAATTCCCACTCTCATTCGGGCCAAGAAATAACCAAATAAGCACATTACATATGTGAAAACATGTGGTGTAGTGGTAGCGCCTTGACTTAGTAATCATATGTCCTAGGTTCAAGTCCCGGTCGGGGTAAAAAATTATTCATGTTTTCACATATGTAATGTACTTATTTGGTTATTTCATGGCCCGAATGAGATTGGGAATTGAATTAAATGCTAAAATGAAGCCACGAGTGAGGTTGGGGAATCTGTAATATGAACATAGTGGCATTCAGATAGAATGCGTTCATTCCTAAGTATAGCAGATATAAGCTATAAGGTTAGATTCCTTTTAACCTTCTGTGGTGTAGTGGTAGCGCCTTGACTTAGTAATCATAAGTCCTAGGTTCAAGTCCCGGTCGGGGTAAAAAATTATTCATATATATATATATATATATATATATATATATATATATATATATATATATATATATATATATATATATATATATATATATATATATATATATATATATATATATATATATATATATATATATATGTATATATATATATATATATATATATATATATATATATATATATATATATATATATATATATATATATATATATCAAAGAATAGCCTCACCGTATTCCCTGCGTGTTGTAAAAGGCGACTAAAAGTGGACGGGGCGGGGGGACTAGGAATCCCCCCCTTGTACCAACCTCCTGTGAGGCATCAAAGAAGAGGGAGAGTAGAGGGGAGTATAACTGCTCCCCAAACTGTTTAATTTTTTTATGTCGGCTACCCCCACTTTTAAAGGGGAAACAGCCACGGTATATGTATGTATGTATATATATATATATATATATATATATATATATATATATATATATATATATATATATATATATATATATATATATATATATATATATATATATCTATATATATATATATATATATATATATATATATATATATATATATATATATATATATATATATATATATATATATATATAAGAGAGAGAGAGAGAGAGAGAGAGAGAGAGAGAGAGAGAGAGAGAGAGAGAGAGAGAGAGAGAGAGAGAGAGAGAGAGAGAGAGAGAGACTATTGCATTACGTAGCAAAAGACAACAAAACAATTTGCACTTATCACGGTGTCACCAGATCGAAAGCAGTGTGTACTAACGAGTAGATTTTTCTTATCATATCTCTAAAAGTAGCGATAAATATTTTAGGCTGGTTACATACAGAAAACTTACCATAATTAAATTGTAATGCAATCTCTGCAAAGTTGTTTGCTCAATTGAACTTTTTTTCTGTTCTTTTCTACGCTATTCCAGCAGTGGTTGCAAGTTTGGTGTCATATCCAGAAAGAAGTGTCACTGCGTCCTTCAGTTATTAGCTTAAAATTCATTTTTGTCCTAAAAACTTCTTCGGTTGCATTGAAATCCAATAGAGTGCTTACACTAAAAGGCAGTTGTTGCAAGCAAAGTATCTTTTACATACAATACTTATGCTGTCTCTTTCCGGCATGAATCACATATTCTTCTTCTTTCAGATTTAATCATACAGATCAACTCAGCGTTTTTGTGCGCTGCAATGCTCTAGTGTCTCTTCTAGACCCAAATACTTCCATACGCAAAATCAGCAATTGATTCTGATTTTGTATCATTACGCACACTATTGTCACTTTTGTTCCGGTTCCGGTTTTACGTCACGGACTCCCTTTTATACCAAGGGCTAGGACGGTTGCCTTCTTGCGAAGCACTTGTTTTGGCAGATGTAATCCTTACCCTGAGTGCATGCCCTTGCTAACCTCAGACCGTGACGGGGCGCGAACCCTCGACCTGACGCCTTAAAGTCGCGGACGCTAACGCTTGAGCCATGGTGACTACTCTCACACTATTGTCACTGCCTTCATTAAATCCTTTACCACTAATCACCTTACTGCTAGATCTAACAATACATTTGAACTTAGAAATCTACATCGAGTATTTTGAAAAAAAAAAGAGTTGACTACTTTTGTGATAACATTTAGTACTAATTAGCATATCAAATCTACAGAGTGGACCTAAGGTAGAGAATACTATTTAATTATCTGTGAATAACTATTTATAATTCTTTCATTTATATTCCTGGGTTGACTTGAGATAAACAACTAAGAGAATAGGAAGTTAAAAACTTGATAAAAATAAGAAGTAGTAACAATAAAGTATTCTGCGGGAGGGGGGTAAGAATACTTTATCCGTGTTCCCCTGCGTGTCGTAAAAGTCGACTAAATGGGGCGGAGCGAAGGGGCTGGGAATCCCCTCCTCTGTATTTACTTCCCACAAATAGTCAAAGTATTTTCTTTGACTCAGCCACCCCCTTTATAAGGGGGAATATGGCTTTGGTATATGGATGAAATAATAAAAAGAGAAGTATATTTCGGCAAGAAAGGAGCATGTCAATATTCTAAACTGCAGTGCCAGAGCCATGACAAGCAGCTAATAAGAGAAAAGATTTATAAAGGTAACAATAAAAATTAAGTCAAAGAATATCAGTAATAAGAGAAACCATTACAAGAATGGAAAATTATACAGAGGAAACAGGAATTGTTGTCAAGAAGACAGTCAAAAGAAATGAACTCATGAAAAAAAGAAGAAAAAAATCCATAAGGCCAGGCAGGGAGCCAATGCTAAGAGTCAGGCAATAAGAGACGCCTAACTGCAGCTGCAGGTACAAAATTCCACTGGTGTGTGTCGCATCAAACTTCATAATTCTCAGTCCTCCTGTCCTCTGAATGGGTACACAGACAAATCTCATTCCGTTCTTCCCTCGAGGTCAGATACTTTAGCTCTCTCTTTTTCTCTTTCGCACGTACACTCGCACATACACTCACACGCACAATAAAAATACGAACACGACGCAGAATTTATATTGTTCACCCAAGACATCATGGTCCAAGACATTAAATGCTTCTTCGTCGCCTTTCTCCTATATTTAATCCACACTCATGGTTTGTTTCTTTTCCAAATCTCATCGTCCCCAGGCGTTTCTTTTTTAAGGCAATTATGTTATTTTTCCTCTCTCTCTCTCTCTCTCTCTCTCTCTCTCTCTCTCTCTCTCTCTCTCTCTCTCTCTCTCTCTCTCTCTCTCTGTCTGTCTGTGTGTGTGTGTGTGTGTGTGTGTGTGTGTGTGTGTGTGTGTGTGTGTGTGTGTGTGTGTGTGTGTGATTACCTAATTTGTGTGTGTGTGTGTGTGTGTGTGTGTGTAAAGCGCTGAGGTTGGAGAAACAAGATTGTTCATCCATATTAAGGAATCTTCTAAACTTATTATTATTATTATTATTATTATTATTATTATTATTATTATTATTATTATTATTATTATTATTATTATTATTATTATTATTATTATTATAAACGATGGTTTATTAGTTTTAAGCTGTCAAAAGACACTGGTCTGTATGCCTTCTCGGTTGTTAACGTTGCTAGTGTGGATGTTAGTATTGAATAATATTATGCTTGGACGACAATTTTCCTGCACTATTACAGAACTGTCAAGTTAGGTACCCTGCTTGGAAAGCTTGGTCCATTCTAGCTAAACTTTTTATCTTATGTACTCTTATCGTTAATATTCGCTTAGTATCTTATCATTACTGACTTCCAAAGGAAAAGTATAATGCTTAAATTAGTCTTGAACAAACTTTCCTCTATATTAAACAAATTGGATGTGTCTCTCACCAAAATCTAAAGTCAGTAGCCTATTATATTGGATTTCAAAATATTGTATCTGTGGTTGTTGATGGCGCAGCATCTAGCTCACTCCCTGTTTCCAGCGGTGTTCCACAGGGCTCTGTTCTTTCACCTACTCTTTCCATCTCTTCAACAACGATCTTTTTTCAGTCTCCATCCTCCTCTCTTCTCCACGCCTTTGCCGATAATTTTGCCCTTCATTTTTCCTCTGCATTTTCTTCACAACCTTCATCTGCTACTCGTAATCAGTCTTGTATCACTCTTTCTCCTACTCTCAACTCCAGTTTGCCTAGGTAATCTGAGTAGAGTACCCAAAATTTAGTTAAATTTAATGACTAAAAGACAGTTTCTGGCTATCTTTTTATCTTCTTCTCCCCCTTTTAGTTCTATTGTCTCAGAAACTAACGATATTTACCCTCTTAATTCTATTAACATATTAGGAATCCAGACAGCCTCTAACTTGTCTTGGAAGAGCCTCATAATCCAAATTTCTCAAACTGCATCCAAAAAAATGGGGGTTCTGTTTTGTTTTCGTCTTTATTTTTCCATTTTCCGGTTACTTAAAATCTAGAAAGGTCTTATCTGTTCCTGCTTACAATACTGCTCGCACATATGGGATGCTTCTTCTTATACTTATCTCCTTAATAGGATTGAATCTAAGGCAATCAGACTCTCCAGTGACCCTTCCCATAATCTTAGGTTGGATTCTCTCTCGTCACCATAAGGTATCATCCCTTTCTCTATTCTATAGGGGGTTTACACAGTCAAACGGTTCGTCGAACGCGGTTCGACAGACAAGTGTTTGAAGTGATGTTCGAACGTGTGAACGGGGTATTTGGTTGTCGAACACGTTCGACAAACGTGTTCGACAACCAAATACCCCGTTCACACGTTCGAACATCACTTCAAACACTTGTCTGTCGAACCGCGTTCGACGAACCGTTTGACCGTCCCCCCTTATCGCTACTACTTCCATTGCTGCCCTGATAAGTTGGCGAGCATTGTCTTACAGATACTGTGTGGAGATTTGTAGCTCGCGGATTGGTCCGTGCAGTGACTGTTTCTTCCCATCTACCTCCAGACTCTGGAACTCTCTTCCTCCCTCTGTATTTTATAATTGTTATAACCTCTCTTACTTCAAAAAGCAGATCTATCGTCATCTCAGAGCCTAATCCTGTCATATCTCAAGATCCTCAGTACTTCGTCTATACTTTCGGCATGTCCTCTTCCTATTGTATATCATTCTCTTCTTACTGCCTTGTACTTAAGCTTGTACTTTATCTTTGTCTTAATGTTTTCTTGGTGCCCGGGCCTGATGAGGACAATTTTCTTGCTTGTCTAGGTGTCACATTCATGAAAAAAAAAACTAAATCGAGCTCTTGGTATCAACTGAGGGTTTTCCTAGTCTGTAGTTCACACACACACACACACACACACACACACACACACACACACACACACACACACACACACACAGACACACACACACACACACACACACACACACACACACACACACACACACACACACACACACACACACACACACACACACATATATATATATATATATATATATATATATATATATATATATATATATATATATATATATATATATATATATATATATATATATAGTTAGTTAGTTAGTTAGTTGAGTGTGTAGTCACCGTGGCTCATGCGGCAGTGTCCGCAACTTTGAGCTGTCAGGTCAAGGGTTCGCGTCCCGTCACGGCCTGAGGTTAGCAAGGGCATGCTCTCAGGGTAACGATTACATCAGCCAAAACAAGTCCTTCGCAAGAAGACAACCATCCTACCCCTTGGTAGAAAAGGGAGTCCGTGACGTAAAACTGGAACAACAACTGGAACATATCTATATATTTGAATGTACTTATATATCTATTTAGTTTTTGCATCTGTTTTTGTATGTATATATTCATATATTTAAAATTAGCTATTTTTTTCTTTAGCTTTGGCGTCTGTTTATTTGTTTATATATTACACACACACACACATACACACACACACACACACACACACACACACACACACACACACACACACACACACACACACACACACACACAGTATTTACAGTAGAAAATACCCCACCCCCTCAGATTGCAGTGATAGAAGCTCAAGGGCCGGTATTAGAGAACATCAACCTTACAGCCACAGAGGTATGCAAAGCGCTGATGGATTTAGATGTTCATAAAGCTACAGGTCCTGATGACATATCCCCTCATGTGCTTAAAAAATGCGCAAACTCAATATCAGTGGCACTAAGTATCATATTTAAAAAGTCACTGGAGTCAGGGGAGATTCCAAGATGCTGGAAACAAGCAAATGTGATATCTATCCTCAAAAAGGGAAGGAGGGATACGGCTCTGAACTATAGACCAGTTTCCTTGACCAGCATAGTTTGCAAAGTTATGGAGAAACTACTAAGGAAACATATCTCTCTTCACTTGGAATCCTTCAACTTTTTGTCAGTGAGGCAACATGGCTTCAGAGAAGGTAGATCAACAGTAACAAACTTATTAGAATTTTATGATGAGGTAAACCAAATCTTACAGGAAAGAGAGGGCTGGGCAGATTGCATATTCCTAGACTTCCAGAAAGCGTTTGACACTGTTCCACATGGGAGACTTATTAGGAAGCTGCAATCAATGGCTAAAATAGGTGGAAATGTTTTGGAATGGATAAAAACTTACTTAGAAGGAAGGGAACAGAGGGTTAGAGTAAGACACTCAGTGTCTGAATGGAGAAGAGTTAGTAGTGGAGTTCCACAGGGTTCAGTTTTAGGGCCACTTTTGTTCCTTGTATATGTAAATGACCTACCAGAGTCTGTAAATTCATTCATGAATATGTTTGCAGATGATGCAAAGATTGTGAAGAAAGTAAAAAACGAGAACAATGGTAGAGAACTTCAGGAGGATCTAAATAATCTGCATGAGTGGTCAGAAAAGTGGCTAATGAAATTCAATACTTCAAAATGTAAGGTAATGAGAATGGGTACAAGTGCAAGAAGGTCCAAGCTTGACTACTCGGTGGCTGGAGTACAACTTCAAGAGACAGAAAATGAGAGAGATCTAGGAGTAAACATACTGGCAGATTTGTCTCCAGAGATACATATAAATGGCATAGTAAGGGCAGCATATGCATTCTTATCAAATGTAAGGGTAGCCTTCAGGCACATGGACAAGGAAATGTTCAAAAATATTTATGTAACCTATGTGAGGCCAAAACTCGAATATGCAGCCCCCTTTTGGAATCCACACTTGAAAAAGCACATAGCTAAGCTTGAAAAAGTTCAAAGACATGCCACGAAACTGGTGCCAGAAATACGCAATCTCAGTTATAATGAGAGGCTGAGGGAATTAGCCTTACCATCACTCGAAGCTAGAAGAGTGAGGGGGGGATATGGTGACAGTCTTTAAATTCCTTCATGGTTATGATAGAGTGGATAGGGATCGATATTTTGATATGGCTGGCTCTAGAACTAGAGGTCATAGTTTGAAGCTTCGTAAGAAAACTTCTTTGCAGGATGTAAGAAAATACTTTTTCAGTGTAAGGATCGTTGATAATTGAAATTTGCTAAGCGAGGAAGTAGTTAATGCTATCTCAATCCATAGTTTTAAGGACAGGTATGATAAGTATCACTAAGTATAAAATGGAACCGATCAGGAGACGGGAAGATACGAGCTTTGGGCTCTTTCCCGTAAACACAATTAGGTAATCACAATTAGGTTAATCACACACAACTCGAATATGCAGCCCCCTTTTGGAATCCGCACTTGAAAAAGCACATAGCTAAGCTTGAAAAAGTTCAAAGACATGCCTCGAAACTGGTGCCAGAAATACGCAATCTCAGTTATGATGAGAGGCTGAGGGAATTAGACTTACCATCACTCGAAGCTAGAAGATTGAGGGGGGATGTGGTGACAGTCTTTAAATTCCTTCATGGTTATGATAGAGTGGATAGGGATCGATATTTTGATATGGCTGGCACTAGAACTAGAGGTTATAGTTTGAAGCTTCGTAAGAAAACTTGTTTGCAGGATGTAAGGAAATACTTTTTCATTGTAAGAGTAGTTGATAATTGGAATTGGCTAAGCGAGGAGGTAGTTAATGCTATCTCAATCCATAGTTTTAAGGACAGGTATGATAAGTATCACTAAGTATAAAATGGAACCTATCAGGAGACAGGAAGATACGAGCTTTGGGCTCTTTCCCGTAAACACAGTTAGGTCATCACAATTAGGTAATCACACACACACACACACACACACACACACACACACACACACACACACACACACATATACATATACATATATATATATATATATATATATATATATATATATATATATATATATATATATATATATATATATATATATATATATATATATATATATATATATATATATATATATATATATATATATATATATATATATATATATATATATATATATATATATATATATATATA
>JAXCGZ010010306.1:5000-15000 GCA_037179515.1 Halocaridina rubra | reverse complement strand
TATATATATATATATATATATATATATATATATATATATATATATATATATATATATATATATATATTTATATATATATATATATATATATATATATATATATATATATATATATATATATATATGAATCATATTTTACCCCGACTGGAACTTGAACCTAGGACACATAATTACTGTGGTGCAATTGGTAGAGCCTTGGCACAGTAATTATTTGTCCGAGATTTGAGTCCCAATAGGGGTAAAATATGATTCACATTTTCGCATATGGTAAGGTGCTTATTTGAATATATATATATATATATATATATATATATATATATATATATATATATATATATATATATATATATATATATATATATATATATATATATATATATATATATATATATATATATATATATATATATATATATATATGAATCATTTTTTACCCCGACCGGGACTCGAACCTAGAACTTATGATTACTAAGTCAAGGCGCTGCCACTACACCACAGAAGGTTAAAAGGAATCCAACCTTATAGCTTATATCTGCTATACTTGGGAATGAACGCATTCTATCTGAATGCCACCATGTTCATATTACAGATTCCCCAACCTCACTCGTGGCTTCATTTTAGCATTTAATTCAATTCCCAATCTCATTCGGGTCTTACAATAACCAAGCAAGCACATTACATATGTGAAAACATGAATCATTTTTTACCCCGACCGGGATTCGAACCTAGAACTTATGATTACTAAGTCAAGGCGCTGCCACTACACCACAGAAGGTTAAAAGGAATCCTTATAGCTTATATCTGCTATACTTAGGAATGAACGCATTCTATCTGAATGCCACCATGTTCATATTACAGATTCCCCAAATGATTCATGTTTTCACATATGTAATGTGCTTGCTTGGTTAATGTAAGACCCGAATGAGATTGGGAATTGAATTAAATGCTAAAATGAAGCCACGAGTGAGGTTGGGGAATCTGTAATATGAACATGGTGGCATTCAGATAGAATGCGTTCATTCCTAAGTATAGCAGATATAAGCTATAAGGTTGGATTCCTTTTAACCTTCTGTGGTGTAGTGGCAGCGCCTTGACTTAGTAATCATAAGTTCTAGGTTCGAGTCCCGGTCGGGGTAAAAAATGATTCATGTTTTCACATATGTAATGTGCTTGCTTGGTTATTGTAAGACCCGAATGAGATTGGGAATTGAATTAAATGCTAAAATGAAGTCACGAGTGAGGTTGGGGAATCTGTAATATGAACATGGTGGCATTCAGATAGAATGCGTTCATTCCTAAGTATAGCAGATATAAGCTATAAGGTTGGATTCCTTTTAACCTTCTGTGGTGTAGTGGCAGCTCCTTAACTTAGTAATCATAAGTTCTAGGTTCGAGTCCCGGTCGGGGTAAAAAATGATTCATGTTTTCACATATGTAATGTGCTTGCTTGGTTATTGTAAGACCCGAATGAGATTGGGAATTGAATTAAATGCTAAAATGAAGCCACGAGTGAGGTTGGGGAATCTGTAATATGAACATGGTGGCATTCAGATAGAATGCGTTCATTCCTAAGTATAGCAGATATAAGCTATAAGGTTGGATTCCTTTTAACCTTCTGTGGTGTAGTGGCAGCGCCTTGACTTAGTAATCATAAGTTCTAGGTTCGAGTCCCGGTCGGGGTAAAAAATGATTCATGTTTTCACATATGTAATGTGCTTGCTTGGTTATTGTAAGACCCGAATGAGATTGGGAATTGAATTAAATGCTAAAATGAAGCCACGAGTGAGGTTGGGGAATCTGTAATATGAACATGGTGGCATTCAGATAGAATGCGTTCATTCCTAAGTATAGCAGATATAAGCTATAAGGTTGGATTCCTTTTAACCTTCTGTGGTGTAGTGGCAGCGCCTTGACTTAGTAATCATAAGTTCTAGGTTCGAGTCCCGGTCGGGGTAAAAAATGATTCATGTTTTCACATATGTAATGTGCTTGCTTGGTTATTGTAAGACCCGAATGAGATTGAGAATTGAATTAAATGCTAAAATGAAGCCACGAGTGAGGTTGGGGAATCTGTAATATGAACATGGTGGCATTCAGATAGAATGCGTTCATTCCTAAGTATAGCAGATATAAGCTATAAGGTTGGATTCCTTTTAACCTTCTGTGGTGTAGTGGCAGCGCCTTGACTTAGTAATCATAAGTTCTAGGTTCGAGTCCCGGTCGGGGTAAAAAATGATTCATATTTTCACATATGTAATGTGCTTGCTTGGATATATATATATATATATATATATATATATATATATATATATATATATATATATATATATATATATATATATATATATATGTGTGTGTGTGTGTGTGTGTGTGTGTGTGTGTGTGTGTGTTATTATAATATTGAAAATTATAATTATATTAGTAACACGTAACCTTAAGATATAAAGAATGGTGTGTATGTGTGCGTGTGTGTGTGTGTGTGTGTGTGTGTGTGTGTGTGTGTGTGTGTGTGTGTGTGTGTGTGTGTGTGTGTGTGTGTGTGTGTGTGTGAAAGAGAGAGAGAGAGAGAGAGAGAGAGAGAGAGAGAGAGAGAGAGAGAGAGAGAGAGAGAGAGAGAGAGAGAGAGAGAGAGAGAGAGAGAGAGAGAGAGATAACATTAAGAGAGTAAATATGATAATTTTAATAATAATAAAAAATAAGAGTCTACTGCTTTTTATAGGTTAATAACAACAATAACAACAACCGCAAAAATAATGATAATAATAATAATAATAATAATAATAATAATAATAATAATAATAATAATAATAATAATAATAATAATAATAATAATAATAATAAAAATAATAATAATAATAATAATAATAATAATAATAATAATAATAATAATAATAATAATAATAATAATAATAATAATAATAATAATAATCCACATACCAATGCCGTATTCCCCCTTAAAAGGGGATGGCTGAGTCAAAGAAAATACTTTGACTTTCTGTGGGATGTAACTACAGAGAAGAGGATTCCCAGTGCCCTCGCTCCGCCCCATTTAGTTGACTTTACTACACGCAGAAGAACACGGAGGAAGTATTATTACCCCCTTCCTCAATGGAAAGTAAAATTAATAATAACAATAATAATAATAATAATAATAATAATAATAATAATAATAATAATAATAATAATAATAATAATAATAATAATAATAATAATAATAATAATAATAATAATAATAATAATAATAATAATAATAATAATAATAATAATAATAATAATAATAATAATAATAATAATAATAATAATAATGGGTAACTGAAGACGTTCATGAAGTCTTCGAAGTCTTTCAAGGGGATATATGAGTGGCTTACCCTGCTGGTCGAGACCAGTCTTCGGAAACCATTAATATGAAACCCAGTATGCTAATACTAGATTAATAAGGGATTAGTCCATCCTATGCTGGCTTTCACTCTAGTTAGGTCCTGGACATTGCCTATTTAAATGGTAAGGTCACAGAGGAGGTCATTCGAGGGCACAGTTAGGTCATACTAATCTCTTGTAAGTCTTAATTCTCTCTCTCTCTCTCTCTCTCTCTCTCTCTCTCTCTCTATATATATATATATATATATATATATATATATATATATATATATATATATATATATATATATATATATATATATATATCTTTCTCTCATGGAAAGCACAACTTAAATTTCACTTTGATGCAAGCAAACACCAGTAACTTCAGTTTAGTGTGAGTATTTTTTAAGTTGCCTTATGTGTGTGTGTGTGTGTGTGTGTGTGTGTGTGTGTGTGTGTGTGTGTGTGAGGTGTGTGTGTGTGTGTGTGTGTGTGTGTGTGTGTGTGTGTGTGTGTGTGTGTGTGTTTGGGTGTGCCCGCATGCTCCCCGGTAAAGAATTCAGGTCCGGGCACCAACAAAGCATTATGACAGAGAAAAGGCTGAAGGTTAAGGATAAGGCAGAAATAAGGAAATTATATATAATAGGAAAAGGACAGACTGAAAGAACAGTCGAAATATTGAGGACCTAAGGATATGACAGGATTAGTCCCCGAGATGACGATAGATCCGCTTTTTGAAGAAGATAAGTTTTAAGAATTAGGAAAGACAGAAGGAGGATGAGAGTTCCAGAGTCTGGAGGTGGATGGAAAGAAGTTGCTGCACCGACCAATCCACGAGCTACAAATCTCCACACAGTACCTGTGAGACGAGACCGCTTGACGAATGTTACGCAACCTAGGCAGATGGGGAATGATGCAATCCGCCAACTTATCAGAGCAGTGATGGAAGTACTAGTAACAGAAAAGAGAAAGGGATGATACCTTACGGCGAAGAGGAAGAGAATTGTATTCTCTCAAAATATTTGCTGGGCTGAGTAGTATGTAACAAACTTCGTGGTTGTTTATATTGAGCACATAGCATGTTTATATATCTATATCTTATCCTGGTGATAGGAGAGAAAATATGACACTTGTATTCCTCATTTATCGTAAGTTCCAACAGAACAGTTAATGAAAAGGATGAGAATAGGAATGACATAATGAAACCCGGTTGTATCATCCTTTTTGTTCAGTTGTGACTTCCCTATCGGCTTAATTTTTTTTCATGAGTGTGCCACCGGGACAGGCAGAAACTGCCCTCATCAATAAAGGCCCGGGCACGAGAAAATACCAAGACGAAGGAAAAGAAAAAGGTAAAGGACAAGGCAGAGATGAGGTAATGTAACACAAAGGAAAACGACAGAAGTTGGATATTGCATCAAAAAGGAAATTGGATATTCAAACTACGTCGCATTAGTTCTCTCTCTCTCTCTCTCTCTCTCTCTCTCTCTCTCTCTCTCTCTCTCTCTCTCTCTCTCTCTCTCTCTCTCTCTCTCTCTCTCTCTCTCCCTGGTCGGATACTGTCAGCCCTTGACTCTTACACTCTTGAACCAGCTAAGTTGACAATGGTTACTTAACAAGGGATGTCACTCTCCTTTCTTATTGATAACAAATGTCTTTTAGGAGAAAAGCTGTATGAAGCATCCTTTTGAGTTGAACTCAGGACCTCCTTGGTTGGAGTCAAATGTTATAACCTCTGAGTAGCCTAAGACTTGATAAAACTGCAAATTGTCAAGAAGCTGATTATGAGAATGAAATTACACACACACACACACACACACAGACACACACCACACACACACACACACACACTCATGAGAATGGGTACAAGTGCAAGAAGGCCCAAGCTTGACTACTCGGTGGCTGGAGTACAACTTCAAGAGACAGAAAATGAGAGAGATCTAGGAGTAAACATACTGGCAGATTTGTCTCCAGAAATACATATAAATGGCATAGTAAGGGCAGCATATGCATTCTTATCAAATGTAAGGGTAGCCTTCAGGCACATGGACAAGGAAATGTTCAGAAATATTTATGTAACCTATGTGAGGCCAAAACTCGAATATGCAGCCCCCTTTTGGAATCCGCACTTGAAAAAGCACATAGCTAAGCTTGAAAAAGTTCAAAGACATGCCACGAAACTGGTGCCAGAAATACGCAATCTCAGTTATGATGAGAGGCTGAGGGAATTAGACTTACCATCACTCGAAGCTAGAAGAGTGAGGGGGGATATGGTGACAGTCTTTAAATTCCTTCATGGTTATGATAGAGTGGATAGGGATCGATATTTTGATATGGCTGGCTCTAGAACTAGAGGTCATAGTTTGAAGATTCGTGAGAAAACTTCTTTGCAGGATGTAAGGAAATACTTTTTCAGTGTAAGAGTAGTTGATAATTGGAATTGGCTAAGCGAGGAGGTAGTTAATGCTATCTCAATCCATAGTTTCAAGGACAGGTATGATAAGTATCACTAAGTCTAAAATGGAACCGATGAGGAGACGGGAAGATACGAGCTTTAGGCTCTTTCCCGTAAACACAATTAAGTAATCACAATTAGGTAATCACACACACATACAAATAGTGTATTGTGCAGAATTTGCTATAATATTGCTCATTTACGAATCCCAATGGAGAACAAATTGAATAAATCTGAGGAATGAAGTTCCGATTGCTAGAAGCACTTCAAATTAACCGGCTTATATTTCTTTTTCTTTTTATATATATATATATATATATATATATATTATATATATATATTTATATATATATATATATATATATATATTATATATATATATATATATATATATATATATATATATATATATATATATATATATAAAACTGTTACAGAGTCTTGCACGCAGATCTTTGCACTAGGTCAAAAACCATCTCCTGAAACCTTTTAATTTACTCGAATTTTAAGGCTTTTTGGATCTGTCATCGTGTACCAATGGAAATTTTAATAATCTATTTGGGTACTTTGCATATGAAATATAATGAATTATATCAATAAATCATTTAGAGGACATCTAACGACTTATGAATAAAAACATCATTTTCTCAGAATATTCCTAATTTGTGTCTTGATGGAAAAAGAGGTAAAGAGCAAGTACACCATAAGAAGAGGAAGATAACATCTTCTTTATAATGTATTTATGACAGTGCAAAAGCAGTTCCAAAATAACTGTGATCACATCGTAAAAAAAAAATTAACTTTCGACTCTTAAAAATTTTGCACCTGTGACTGTATTCTGATGATATTTATAAGACGTAACAGAAATATGGAGTAATGTTACACCGATTTCATATATTTTTTTTAAATTTCAAAAGCTGCACCAGCCATACACAATAATTAGAAAACCTTCAAAGCATGATGAAATAATACATTAGGCATATGTATATTTCAAAGACACACACATGCTTGGTCTGCAGAAGATGGCGCGCTTATAAAAATATGAAACCGTACTTAGTTACAGTTTCCTCACAAGATAAAGTATTATATATATATATATATATATATATATATATATATATATATATATATATATATATATATATATATATATATATATATATATATATATATAAAGATAACTTTCTGACTCGTTTTAGCTCTGTGCCAGAAATTGTATTGGTTAAATGTGTACAAAAAATAATGCAAATATATATAAGTCATACGTAGAGTTCAAAACAGCATTCATGTACTGGCTAGGAAGTTGGCGCACCTATGTAAATATGAACACGTCTGCTGTTATATTTTCCTAACGGGATCAAAAGTATTTAATACCCTGTCTAGCGAGGTAGTTAGGCAGTTGGCCCCGTGATGATGGTTGCCGGTGCTTTACTGCAGAAATTGTTATGATCAAGCAAGCCAGACGTAGAAGCTGATGGAACCTGTTTGCGAAGCATTTTCTTATAGGATTGCAGACTTATTACAATTATCTTTTCCTTTAACAGAATAATTAGGGGCTGGATAAAGGATCGATTCTCTATACCGTTGCGGAATATAATGGTTTTCTCTTCGAAATTACTGAGCCAGGAAGAGTTCTCGTATTTTTTTTTTATTATTTTTTTTTATTTACAGATTGTTTTCTGTTACCGGTTGGATGACGTAACTTGAAATGCCTGTCATTATCTAAGTAACAGAAAAAAAACATGTCTTTGTATCGGCATTTACTCTGTGGGTAGTTTTACAGATTCATCTGTGGTCAAATCTCTTTACCAAACTATTCATTTGTATTCAATACCCACTAACTCAAACGTTGAACGTTTCTCTCTCTCTCTCTCTCTCTCTCTCTCTCTCTCTCTCTCTCTCTCTCTCTCTCTCTCTCTCTCTCTCTCTCTCTCTCTCTCTCTCTCTCTCTCGTTTTTTTGAAGATTATCGTGCATTTAATCGTGATTAACAATTTGCCTTTCTAATGTCTTAGATATTTTTAAAAATTACGTTTCTCTTCTTCTGGTCATTTTATCTGAATATACTTATGACTTCTTTTCAGATCTTCTTCGCCACTCTTCTTCTTCTTCTTCTTGGCCTCATCATGATTATCGCCATCATCATCATCAACATCATGTTCTCTCTTCTTCGTCTTTTGTTTTTATATATAATTATTTTCATCTTATATCGTCTGTCTTTTTCATTCTTTCTCTCTTTGGCATCTTGACCTGCGAATCCTGGTGCCGAGTGATTGGCCGAGGAGGGTTCAGGAGAGAAAGTTCCTTCAATTATGTTATGTAAATACAAAGCAAGTGGTTCCCAAATCTAATTTTAACTGTCGAGGCTTAGTATGCCAGAGGCTCCTTCTAAATCACTATTCTTACATAGCACAGAAGCTCTCACAAGACTCAGCATCCTGGAATACCAGACTCTTAGAGGAACTAGGAAGAGAGTTAACCCTGCAACAAGGCTTATATAGCCAAGAGGCCGCGCTCACAAGACTGAACATCCTGGAATGCCAGACTTTTCCTTAGAGGAGCTAAAAAGAGACTCATTTCTCTAAAACAATGGCAGACAGAAGCCGTGAATACTCAGTATTCAGTATAATAACAATAATAGTCAAGTGTATTTAGAGGAATATTATATTAGGCACAGTCCCTGCGTGTTGTAAAAGTCAACTAATGAGGATAGGGGAGCGGATGGTTGGCTGTTCCTTCTTCCCTGATTTGTGTGTGTGTGTGTGTGTGTGTGTGTGTGTGCCACTCACCACCTGATGGAATGTTTGTGTGTGTGTGTGTGCGTGTGTGATTACCTAATTGTGATTACCTAATTGTGTTTACGGGAAAGAGCCCAAAGCTCGTATCTTCCCGTCTCCTCATCGGTTCCATTTTATACTTAGTGATACTTATCATACCTGTCCTTAAAACTATGGATTGAGATAGCATTAACTACCTCCTCGCTTAGCGAATTCCAATTATCAACTACTCTTACACTGAAAAAGTATTTTCTTACATCCTGCAAAGAAGTTTTCTTACGAAGCTTCAAACTATGACCTCTAGTTCTAGAGCCAACCATATGAAAATATCGATCCCTATCCACTCTATCATAACCATGAAGGAATTTAAAGACTGTCACCATATCCCCCCTCACTCTTCTAGCTTCGAGTGATGGTAAGTCTAATTCCCTCAGCCTCTCATCATAACTGAGATTGCGTATTTCTGGCACCAGTTTCGTGGCATGTCTTTGAGTGTGTGTGTGTGATTACCTAATTGTGATTACCTAATTGTGTTTACGGGAAAGAGCCCAAAGCTCGTATCTTCCCGTCTCCTGATCGGTTCCATTTTTAGACTTAGTGATACTTATCATACCTGTCCTTAAAACTATGGATTGAGGTAGCATTAACTACCTCCTCGCTTAGCGAATTCCAATTATCAACTACTCTTACACTGAAAAAGTATTTCCTTACATCCTGCAAACAAGTTTTCTTCCGAAGCTTCAAACTATGACCTCTAGTTCTAGAGCCAGCCATATCGAAATATCGATCCCTATCCACTCTATCATAACCATGAAGGAATTTAAAGACTGTCACCATATCCCCCCTTACTCTTCTAGCTTCGAGTGATGGCAAGTCTAATTCCCTCAGCCTCTCATCATAACCGAGATTGCGTATTTCTGGCACCAGTTTCGTGGCATGTCTTTGAACTTTTTCAAGCTTAGCTATGTGCTTTTTCAAGTGCGGATTCCAAAAGGGGGCTGCATATTCGAGTTTTGGCCTCACATAGGTTACATAAATATTTCTGAACATTTCCTTGTCCATGTGCCTGAAGGCTACCCTTACATTTGATAAGAATGCATATGCTGCCCTTACTACGCCATTTATATGTATTTCTGGAGACAAATCTGCCAATATGTTTACTCCTAGATCTCTCTCATTTTCTGTCTCCTGAAGTTGTACTCCAGCCACCGAGTAGTCAAGCTTGGGCCTTCTTGCACTTGTACCCATTCTCATTACCTTACATTTTGAGGTATTGAATTTCATTAGCCACTTTTCTGACCACTCATGCAGATTATTTAGATCCTCCTGAAGTTCTCTACCATTGTTCTCGTTTTTTACTTTCTTCACAATCTTTGCATCATCTGCAAACATATTCATGAATGAATTTA
>JAXCGZ010010306.1:0-2500 GCA_037179515.1 Halocaridina rubra | reverse complement strand
ATCCACACACACCTCAACCATTCCTTTCAGCCCCTTGGGGAGCTTAAGTAAAGAAAAAAAAATTCTACAGTGTTTAGTACTTTGACTAAAATATATATTTGATTTGGGCTAGCAATAAGAACTCTCTCTCTCTCTCTCTCTCTCTCTCTCTCTCTCTCTCTCTCTCTCTCTCTCTCCTCTCTCTCTCTCTCTCTCTCTCTCTCTAAGTATGTGAGTGTGTACGTTTGTGTAACACCTGTAATTACAGGAGAAAGTTTACTTTGTCCGCAGTGACCTCTCGCTTCACTAAGTAAATTCCTTTTCGCAACATTTTC
This sequence comes from Halocaridina rubra, assembly GCA_037179515.1. Lineage (NCBI taxonomy): Eukaryota > Metazoa > Arthropoda > Malacostraca > Decapoda > Atyidae > Halocaridina > Halocaridina rubra. The sequence goes on along the minus strand of JAXCGZ010010306.1, from coordinate 2,186 downwards.
ACCGTTCGTAGGTCTTGTAAGATTAGCTTTTCCTTTTGTTTGTAAATGGTCATATTTACACTATTATCAGCGAGAAATCTGCGTTGTATGGCTGCTGCCACTTTGACGTTATGACTCAAGTAAAAAAAAAAAAAAAAAAAAAATCTGGTTAACGTCCCTCCAGAAATATTAATAAATCATTATTGGCTCATTCGATATACCGCCTGGCTTCCATCTAGTAGGTCTCGCATTTCACTCCCAAATGTTCCTTGCAGAGCTTCTCTACACCAGTCAATTTGAGGTAAGAAGGTGAGGATAGTGTCTTCCAGCAAGTGGTAGGTAGACTCAGTATGGGCTGCGTGTACGATGTTCTCTGCGTAATGCCTGTGTAGCAGTTGGATATATATATATATATATATATATATATATATATATATATATATATATATATATATATATATATATATATATATATGAATGTATGTGTGCGTGCGTGTGTGCATGTACATACACATACAAACATACGCACAAGCATACTCACACACGCTCACGCGCGCGGGCACACACACGCACGCACATACACTAAAGCTTACATACGCATACACCTACATACACGCACATTTACACACACACACACACACACACACACACTGTCGCTTCAGTAACCCTTGTTCCAATTGCGTTCACAAGAGGTATTATCTAACACAATATTATACATTCATTAATGTTCATATACATTTGTTTTATCACGTGCCAGACACACACAGTAATTAGCATTCTATGTTATGGTTTCTTTGTTACAGTTGACTAGCGATTGTTCCGGTTTTACGTCACGGACTCCCTTTTCCTACCAAGGGCTAGGACGGTGGCCTTCTTTTGAAGGACTTGTTTTGGCAGATGTAATCGTTACCCTTAGTGCATGCCCTTGCTAATCTCAGACCGTGACGGGGCGCGAACCCTCGACCTGACGCTTCAGAGTCGCGGACACTACCGTTTGAGCCACGGTGACTAGAGATATATTTTATAATTTAATGTAGGTTCACCACAGTTTTCAGCTACCTAATTACAACCTCTTCCCTTTGTTAAAAGGGGTTTAAATGAGGTTTTGTGTCAATCTTGTGCTCAGAGAGTCTTAGGGAAACAAAGATAGATATCGGGGTTGAGGCATGGCGATGTCATGTCATGATTTTTCTCACTTAAATACTATTACACATTTAGTCACCGTGGGTCAAGCGGTAGCATCCGCGACTCTGAGGCGTCAGGTCGAGGGTTCGCGCTCCGTCACGGTCTGAGGTTAGCAAGGGCATGCACTCAGGATAACGATTACATCTGCCAAAACAAGTCCTTCGCTTGAAGGCAACCGTCCCAGCCCTTGGTAGAAAAGGGAGTCCGTGACGTAAAACCGGAACCGGAACACGTGCTGTTGTAAATCACAAAAGGAATTTTTTTTCTATATTGTGTTTGTACAGCTAAACATTTGCAAAAAGGCTATAAGTAAAATTCGAAAAACAAAGAATAGTCAATGAAAAATTTAAAAATTATTGGGAACTTATAGACTGAACGCTAGTTGTTTTTAGGTAAAATATAAAATTGAAAAATTAGAAATGGCAAATAATGTCTTGTATAAACAACCCTACTAGGTTTTAAGGCCATTGAAACATTTCAGATGAAATATGCATGCAGGCCACTTAAGTGAAACAAGAGGATTCTGTCTGCCAACATAAGGGTGCCCTTATGACCATGCTAAAAATATGGGGAGGAGGAGGAGGAGGAGGAGGGTATGCGGGTATTTTGATATTTTGTATAGCTTTACCTAAGAATCTGTCATTATCAGGGCACTCTCTCTTTGATATATATATATATATATATATATATATATATATATATATATATATATATATATATATATATATATATATATATATATATATATATATATATATATATATATATATATGAATGTTAATGATATTGTTATTATTATCAGTTAGTATCATAGTTATTATCATAATCTCACTCTTTCATTATCATTATCTTCATCACCTCCTTTATCATTATCGTTATCCATATTATTGTCGGAATCATAATTGTCATCATCTTTACTGTAGTCGTGATCACCATTATCATCACATAATTATAATAATCATGATTATTAGTATCATTATCAATATCTTGATTATCATGATTCTATTATTTTTATCACCCAT
>JAXCGZ010010305.1:20000-36789 GCA_037179515.1 Halocaridina rubra | reverse complement strand
ATATATATATATATATATATATATATATATATATATATATATATATATATATATATATATATATATATATATATATATATATATATATATATAAACTATGTAGTCTATGGGATTCTTGTAATGATCAGTAACCCCCAGAACCCCATGTAAAGGTAAAGTAAAATAACCCCAGTGTTTGGATTAACTGCTATTGAAGTATGTGTATGTTTCTTGTACTTATGCAAATAAGATTTCTGTCTAATTTCAGTATGTCAGTTTACTGTAATTTTTAGACATTCTAAAGCCCTTGACTCATCTATTTCAGTTCACTGTGAAAAATTCCCCCATTGAAATAAACTTCTTAAACGTGAATTTAGCTTATCTTGTTTGTATCGTTTAATTCTTTTATGCTAATGCACATCTTCGAGGAATGTTTATATTCAGGTGAATGTGTTTGCTTTGACTCGGCCATCCCCCTTACAAGGGGAATTGTGGCCACTGTTTATGTATGTCTTTTTGTGTAATAAATTTTTGTTTTCTCCCTTGTAAAGAGCCCCGCCCCCAAAAAACCACAGAAGAAAGCTGGCGGCCGAATAGAGAAAAAGAAGAAGTCACAAAAAGAGAAGAAAATAAAAAAAGCCACTTTATTAACAACAAAAACATCTACCCCTAAGAAGAGAAAGACCAAACCAAATCCTAACAACATATCAATGGTTAAGATAGATATAGAGAATGATAACATTGATTCCGGAAAGGAAAATGTAAGCAACAATGCTCAAGGGAAGAATAAAAGTGATCATAGACCTAATCATAAACAAGCTAAAAAAAGTGACGTTGCAAATGGAATGCAGTCTGTTAAGCAAGCCAATAAGAAAAAGGACACAAAATTCAACCCATCCCAAACAAAAGCCCTTAATGGGAAAATTGGAAATGCAAAGAATAAGAAAAAAATACCCAAATCAGTGGAACCTCTAGGTCGCAAAATAGTTAGAGCGAAAGCGCAGAGGAACAATGCTCTCAGAGATAAAATAAAGAAAGTCAAAGAACTCGTTAATCAGGAAATTCAAAAGAAGGAAAAAATTGTTCCACATCTTGTAGAGCTAAGCATGGAAGAAGAACAAGAAGACGATTTCAAAGCGGAAGACCTAGATGACAGTTTCGATTCGGACGTAACGGGTGACGACGAGGATTATAAAGAGGATGAGAAGGAAGAAGAAGCCAGTGACGATGAAGAAATTGTCGAGTCAAACGAAGATGACGATTCGGGGGATGAAGAGCGAATAGTCGGTCTCACTGCTTATGACGGTGAAGAAATTGGAGCTGTTAATTACAAAAATAGTGTTAAAGAAGGTCAGGACACATTTAAATGGATAATTCACCCACATAAGGAAAGCGATTTCTTTAGCCAATATTGGGAGAAGAAACCCCTTCTTGTAAAACGTAAAAAGAAAGATTATTATAAAGGATTGTTTTCTACAGTGGATTTTGACAAAATCCTTCATGAGGTTAGTACACATTTTATATATATATATATATATATATATATATATATATATATATATATATATATATATAGAGAGAGAGAGAGATAGAGAGAGAGAGAGAGAGAGAGAGAGAGAGAGAGAGAGAGAGAGAGAGAGCGCACCCAAAAATTATCTCCACTGTTTGTCTGTTGGTAATGATCAGTCATAAAGTTTAAAAATTCCCATGTGCCATTTTACTGAAAAATTTAATATTTTTTATGAAAAGATTTTTTATCTACATGTACCAAGTTTGTTTGTTTTTTGCTTGGCTCAACATTTTTGGTCATTGATACTTCTCTTTTTGCTTCAAAACTTATTGAAATATACCATAACCTTTATTTACAGCAAGTAGTCCTGTTTACCAAGAACCTGGACGTGACGTCATACACCAACGGGAAGAGGGAGACCCACAATCCCATAGGGCAGGCCCATGCTCCCGTTGTCTGGGATTATTATAATAATGGATGCAGCTTGAGAATGCTTAATCCTCAGACATTTCACTCACGTGTTTGGAAGTGTCTTGCATCTTTACAAGAATATTTCAATAGTTTTTGTGGTGCCAATGTGTAAGTTTTTAAGTACACTGCTGTGGTACATGTAGTGTAGTCTGATCTCTTACCTTATTTCATAATATTAATATAGACGCTCCTCTACTCACGAACATCTGACATACAAACATCTGGAGATACGAACGTGCAGTCTAATATTATTATGCAGCAAGTTATGGATGGTTCCTAGAAACGTTCAAACTTGCATTATGTGTCTTTAGGCTTAAAAACATATATATTATGTTCTAACACGACTTTATTATGTTACCTACTTGATGTAGGAATGTTTGAACACCCAGTATAGTATTGTACATACAAAATATCAACTTAGGTACAATTCAAGATACGAACGGCCGTTCGGAATGTAACTTGTTCGTAAGCAGGGGAGCGTCTGTAAATAGGTCTGTCTTATTAGCTATATTGTTAAGTGTGAATGAACTGAAAAATTTACCTCTTACATCGTTAATTAAATTGGGGCGAGTTAGCGTAGTGGACTGAATGCTTGACTCAGGAAGTGAGAGACCCGTGATCGACCCCACAGCAGGGTCTTTTAGGAAAGGACCCAGCCTTAATTCCCCAGCACCAGCCTGGCTGTGTGCATAGGCCTATCGTGAATAAGAATAAAAAGGGAAGCTAATGTAAAAATATGAAGTAATTTCTTTACAATCTCACAATAATGTGAAATAAATTTTATCATTCTCAGACTATAATCATATATTATAATACATTTATGCAAACCTTGATACCCACAAAAGACATATTGTCTATACACATGCTAGAATATTGCATAAGCTTAGTGCATTTTATAATCTCCCACAGGCTGTTTCTAATCATACATATATACACTGGCTCCAGTCCCCCTTGTAAGGGGGATGGCCGAGTCAAAGCACCACATTCACCTTAAGTTATCCATACCTCGATGTATAAAAATACTGTAGTTTAAAAATCACCTGTATAAACTACAGTACATGCATAACTATTACCAAATTGGTTACTGTGAACTAAACTGATATGTGTTCCAGATATCTAACTCCACCTGATACGCAAGGCTTTGCTCCACACTGGGATGACATTGAAGCCTTCATATTACAGTTAGAAGGAAAGAAGAGATGGAGAGTGTATGAGCCTAGGTAAAGACTTCTCCAACATTTAATTTATTTTTTTTTTTTTTTCAATTTCATTAGAAAACTGTATGGACACAAGTGTCTCATTGCATGTTTTCTTGAATTTCTGGATATCATAGAAAATATAACTATATTTAAAAAAAAAACATTTTCTCTTTAAGCTTAGTAGACCAAAGATCTTTTCTCCTAAATAAATTCCCATTTTTGTTTTTTCCAGCAAACAATATTTTTAAGAAAATAACATGCACAGTATTTATGACCATTTTTCTGCAGAAATGACGAAGAAGTCCTGCCAGAAAGTTCCAGCCCAAATCTCGACCAAGAGAGCATAGGAGATCCGATCTTAGACACCATCTTGGAACCTGGCGACCTTCTGTATTTCCCGCGTGGCTACATTCATCAAGGTCACGCTGCTGAAAATGAGCATTCGTTGCATGTCACCATCTCCACGTACCAAAAAAACACATGGGGACATTATATTGAAAAAGTATGTGTGCATTTGCCCCTTGCTTTAGATTATTACATATTTTATTTCTTTGTGCCCATGGGAATGGGGCACAGATCGATTGCAGTTTGGGAATTAAGACTGGATGCCCTTCCTAACACACCACAGTTGGCTCATTTGAGTATTCTAACCAATATGCTACTGCTTTCCCTCACTATATCATTTTAGGGTAATAATACAGTCAGTACTTTTATGTACAAGACATTTTTATCTGGTATAGAGAAAAAATAAAAATTTAACAATCATTATTTTTTTCCTTTTTAAGTTGGGTGTTGTTCAGAGATAGATAATATAAATGTTAAAAGATGAGAGGAAAACAAAATTTTTTCCTTTGAAATTTTCGGGGTTGAGAGACAGAAAATATAAATGTTAAAAGATGAAAAAATACCAAAAAGTTTTAAATAAAGGCAGTTCTTTGTTTCAGCTTCTACCGCACGCGCTTTCAGTAGCTATGGCCGAAGATGTCGAGTTCAGAAAAGGACTGCCAAGAGATTATCTGGACTACATGGGCATAGTTCATATGGAGACAGAGTCGAAGGAGAGGACGGCATTCCGGGAAAAGGTATGATGATTTAGTTCAGCTTATTTGTCTTCATTCATGAGCATCAGTTATGGTCATGATCCCGGTTGTAAGTTGAAAACTATGTGTAAACGGGATGCCTTGTTCTATTCTGGGCTAAGTGCCAAAACTGCAAAATGCCAGAAAATGCATTTAAAGTTTTGCATCTTTAGAGCCTTTGCTTTCTCGGTAGTGTCTCATGTTATTTTGCTCTTTTTTTTTTTAATAGTTATATCACAATAACATGAGCAGCTACTGAGCTTGTCGCATGACTGAAGTCTTGCTGAAGCCAGAATCCGAAACTGTAACAAGTCGTGAAGAGAAACATGAGAGGCTAGAGGTCAAGGGTGAAAGTGTATACTCTCCCAGTTGTTTATCTGGGCACGGTCAAGGGTCAACGAGCACCTGGCTGGATTCAGAGGGCTTAGCACCTGGCTGGATCCATAGGGCTTAGCACCTGGCTGGACCCAGGTGCTTTAGCACCTAACCTTAGCACCCGGCGTCAAGTGCCTCAAGAGTGTGGGAAAGACCCAGAAGTCGGCCCTGCCTAAAACCACAAGAAACCCTATATGCCCTGGAGGGATACCCAATAGCCACGCACTGACTTAGAACTCTTCCGTTCTATAGGCCAGCTGAAATAGCCCCTCCCCCAAGAGGAGGGACCTCTCTTTGAACCTGAAGGCAATTGGCAGAAATAGATTTAGCGACATGCCCTGCCTTTGGGGTATTTCAAGAATCCCCATGGCAGCCAGAGCAGCAGTCAGAGAGCGACAGTTAGTTAGAATCTTACCAGGGGCACGAATAGATCGTAGATTTTGATAGTCATAGGGTGGGGGGCATTGAGGCGTCGAATATGTTGTACTCTAGAATAAATTAAGATAAAGGAACCACCGCTTGTCCATTCTTACCTTGCACCCTTCTGGTACTAAAAGTAACGTAGTGACCAGAAACACTACGACAAGCTATCAGTGTTACAAAAATTTTAAACTTTTACTGGAATTTTGTAATTCCTGCACTTAGCCCAGTATAATATTAAGCTCTCTCTCTCTTAACTATTTTATCATCTAATTTTTGTTATATATATATATATATATATATATATATATATATATATATATATATATATATATATATATATATATATATATATATATATATATATATATATATATATATATATATATATATATATATATATATATATCCCACTAGAATCAGCATGTCCCTTTAAATATATCACACTATAATACTGCCTTAAAATTCAGAACTCCAGAAATATTGTTGCTCAGAGTAATCATATATTATCACGATTTTATCAGCTATTACTGGAGGAACTTCAGGTAAGATTTTTTTCATAGTAAAGTATATTTATTATCATTTAACATTAATTTATAGGTTTCTAATTTGGTTGTGCGCATGATGGAAAATGCTCCTTTTGATGGCGCGGCAGACCAGAGGGGAGTCTCCTTCATGCATGACTGCCTGCCACCCTATCTAACAAAAGGTTAGTCATTTTAATTGCATTTTTGCTTATCTTTGAGAAGCCTAAAATAATTTTAGTTCCTTAAGCTCTTCAGCGGCAATTTTTTCCAAAAAAAATCTTTGCAATTCCAGCCGAATAAAGTGAGAAAAAAATCGAGAAATGATTTTTTTTTTAGGTTTCATTTGGTACTTGAAAGTCTGAGATGTGTGAGGGGGTTTGGCAGATATATTTAACACAAAAATACTCGTCTCTGCCGTAGAAAGTTTCCGAGAAAGCCAAAACAGATGAGAATACTTGCAGAAATCGTAATTTTGTAATGTGTAACTTTCTGACGAGCTATTTCGTCCTTGCTGAAAAATGTCAGACAGGGAAAACCGAGATAATTTGTCGTTGCTAAGTAAGGGGTTAATACTGTTAGATGGGGGTCTTTATTTTGCTCACTTGCAGAGGATAGAGCATGCAGTGTGTACGAAGGAGGAGAAAAGTGGTGCAAGAAGAAGAACAAAGTTATTAACAGAGCCGAACTACAGCCCGACACACCTGTTCGCCTCATTCGTGGAAACTGTTTAAGGTAAACAAAATAGATGCCTGATTTAATTCTATTATTTTTCTCTTTTCCAAGTGTAACACCTTTTTTATCTGTTCTTAGCCCAGACCGTGTCTCAAGGTAGTTTATAAAGTTCAACCAAACTCAATTGCTTTGCTAATCTAGTAGTGAGGTTTATCGTAGAGAACCAAAGGGATGGAAGCTGTTGACGTATCTTTGATATTATTAATTGACTGATTCTCGGTCTTAAAGACCCATCTCTCCTCCATTGGGGAGAAGGATTACTACAGATCCCCCCACCATGCTTCTTGTGTCGCCCACAGAGTAAGTAAGCAAATTCCAAACACCATTGCAATGATTGGATGCACTGATGTGTTTGCAACTGTGCAACGTTTAAGACATGCTTATTGGGAAATCTACGTATCTTGCAGTATGGTCATTTTATTCTCACATCTTATCTCAATACATTTTTTTACTACATTACATTATTTATAATAGTAGATATAGACTACAGTTAGAAATACTGTATTGACAAGATTCTTTGGAAGCATTTGGACACTCACATTCATTTTTAATACTCATGCAGGAGATAAAAAGAATATAGGCTCCTCTAGTGCTCTCCCATATTCATAGGACACCCACATGCTTGTCTATTATTTCTTGCAGGAGATAAAAAGAGTATAGTCGCCTGTCGTGCTCTTATTTATTCATAATATATTATTTATTCAAACCAGTGAAAGTGATGTTTTGACCCAATGGTACTTGATTACTGGCATGTCAACTTATAATGCTGCAACTGAAGTTATTGAAATGTTTCATTCTCTGCAGATTAGTGGCAGAAGATGACACCATCCACATTTACTACAATATGGAGAACAGCCGTGAATACCACAGAGAGGAGCCGCAATACTTGGAAATCGCATTGGAGAGTGCGCCAGGGGTAGAAGCTCTTCTTCACTCCTATCCTGCTTATGTTCCAATAGAGTCTTTGCCTCTTGAAAACGACGAGGACAAGGTGGGGGAGCTGTTAAGTCATGGTTTCTTGACAGTCCTTTTATTCCCATTTCAAAGTCTTAAAAAGCAGTTTCTGTCATTTCTGTTAGTAGTTAAACCACCATTTTAGAGGAATCAAGTTTTGTTAATACTTCTGAGGTAACCTCGTTTTATGTGTCACTATTAGTCCCCGTTATGGAGGTGTTACAAACTGACGAAATTGAGGAATTGCGGCTGGATGCTCCTCATAATGTCCTGCGGTGGGCTTAATCGCGGGTGTCACCTTACTCTTTGAGTATTTTAACCACTGTGCTACTGTGGAAATGCTGCATAGTTATTTAGTTTTGTAACCAATGATATCCCCCCCATTCCAAAACAACTTGAGACAGGGAAGGAAAGAAGTCCCATCTAAGCCATACAGTTTAACTGTTTAAACAGATATATGAAACTCCCCTTCCATATATTTTTTTATTTATATTAAGTTAAATTCCGCAATTTCTACTTTTTTTTTCCAAATGTGATGATCATATGCCAAATTAGTATGACTAAAATAGTGGAAATTATGTACCCTGCCTCGCCTGCTCAACTGTGGCAGGAAAAATCAGGTCACAGAAGATGGAATTGGTATTCATTATTATTACATTATATATGACCTTCTCTCTGTATTAAAGGGACCCAAGTAGCTTAGTGGTAGAATGCTCAACTTGTGAGGCAACAGATCCACAGTTAAGCCCACAGCAGGGCATTAGGAAGGGCATCCAGCCTTCCTTCCCCAGCTTTAATATGTCTGTGTCCACCCCCTTAACTGGGGATTAATAGTGACACATAAAAAAAGATATGAACTCTGCATTTATAAATGATCCTACCTAACTGTCTGGGTTATTTCAATATGACCTCTGCTTTACAGATGACCTTAGCTAGCGGATTATGGGAACGAGGACTTCTGGTCACAGCGCATCCCCTAGAGGCAACCTATGACGACTAATTTACAACATTAATTAATGTAATCTCAAGTTTATTCGCTGCGGTGAACTTTGGCGGGAGAAGCCAAGAGGTTTGACGAGACTTGATGAATTAATACGAGCATGTAGTTACTTTCTGAAATATTTTGAAATATGCTTACTAGTATGTTTACTGGTAATATATGTTGGACAGAAGGCAGATTCAGTACATATGCTGTATATTTTTATATGACAATATGTTATACCTAGCCAAAGGCCGATTATTAGTTTATAATTACACAAAGATAAATATCAGGCAAATGGATTGAAGTAAGTTTTTTAATGGATCATTTGTTACTGCAAATATTATCCATGTATAATCCAATTTTTTCTAAAGATTGTTAGTGTTACTTTGAAGAATGTTTTTCTATACAGTATGATTTTTTTTAATATCTGATGTCTTTCTTTCGGTGCTAAATTATGTTTCTTTGAAAAGGACAAAAGTATTTTTTTCTGCAAATACTGCTAGTTTGTGTAAAACCTTGACAGTAATGGCATTTCCATTTCTTCATATATCTTACTTATCTGGTGACCTGATGTATTTTGTTGGAAAATTCATGATAATTTTGACCATTTGAGTACATGTACTGTCTTTCATTGCTTGCCCATAACTCGTATATCGTGCTAGAAAAATAAATTTTTCTTTATATAAAAAAGTTACCGATTCACAAACCAAAACACTCTCTTCATGAATTGTACACAGACATAGTAAATAAAAATTGTTTTTCACTCCTTTAACTTTTTCTTGCATCTGTATTTATACTAATATTGTCTTAATAATAATAATAATACAGGGGGACCCCGTTTAAAGTCATTCCGAGGTTACATCAGAGACCAATAAATAATTAATATATAAATTTTTCGACATACCAATCATCCAGATGCAAACCAACCACAGGAATAACGATAATCAATACTGTATAGTGTGCTCTATTTCTATATATTAGATTAAGAACTTAGATTATTTTACTTTGTTTTAGAGTATGTATTTTTAGCTTTGGAAGGTGTGTACCGACTTAAGTCAGCTGTCAGGAACGAAACCCTAAGGTAAAGTTGGGACCCCCTGTAATAATATGTAAGAGAGAAAGAATGAAGCACCTCTAATCACACCAATAATGTCTCACAGCCAGAGAGAGAAAGAAAGGGTGGGAGTCTATAGTGAAGAAGTGTGTGCAAGAGAGAGATACAGTATGTTTAAAAAGAGTCAATACTAAATTTAAAATATTGTAACCCCTCAGTGCTCTCGAATACCCTGAGTGAGCCTGCAATAACGCCAAAGACATACAACTGGCCATGTATGTACACATACGAACGTGTGTGTAAAGCATAAAATGCAAGAACTAAACTAAATCAAGGCTCAATGGAAGAGAAAGCTATCATCCCTCATCTGATGTGGAGAGAAAAGGTTTCAAAATGGTGATTCTTACAGAGATGCAAGTTCTATATATCTACAGTCCAAATAAAAAATACTGTGACTCTTTGCAGGAAGAAAAGTACAAAGCATAGGATTCCCAGTCCCCTCATTCTGCCCCATTTAGTCGACTTTTATGAAATGTAGGGGAACACAGAGAAAGTTATTGTCCCACTCCCTCAGGGGGGAAAATTCAAGTTAGATTTAAATAATACCTGTAGATGATATCTCAGTACAGGAACAATACGCTGGTCAGTGTGTAATTATGATGCACCGAAATATGTTTCAACAATATAAAGTTTCAAAATTAAAAAGTTTCCACTCCTAGATAGACTTTTCAGCCTGTCAGTGGGATCAATCCGCCAACTGAGTCTTGAGAAAGTGTGGCTGGATGCCACATTCCCATCATCCCAAGGCGATCTCGATTGTGGGTCTACCACTTTCACAGTTGAGTGTACTAACCACTAACGCCACCGTGGTTCCCTTTTGACTGTATGTTCAATAGAAATAAAAATAAATGTGTAAGGTAAATATATCTTTAATACTGGTATGATGACATTAAAATAAGAACATTTAATAATAAATATATTGCAAAATAGTCTTTGACAGCAAAGATTAGGATAAAATATTATATTAAAACTTATAAGTTTCGTTTTCCAATATTTCAGAACTATGTAAATAAATTCCTTCATATGCAACTATGACAATAGCAGAACATAAGGAAATTCAATTCATCTACTAATCTTGATGCAAAACTAATAACATACAGAAATATAAAATTACTGTTAAAACCTTCATGTATAAAAATTTAAGTCTATAATTTCTGTTTCTCAGTATTTTAAAAACTAGGTAATGAAATTCCTCTATTTGTTACCAAGACAATAGCCAAATAGAAGAATTCAATTCAGCTACTAATCCTAATATAAAAAGCTACTAATAGCAGAATTCAATTCAGCCACTAATCATAAAATAAAAAACTACAAATTAAATACAGAAACATAAAATAATGTAACTGTTAAAACCTTTATATAGAAATATCTAAAAAGTTTAAATTAAAATTAAAGCTATGAAGATTTATATAGAAAAATATAGTGATTAAATAAAAATTCTAATCACAGTAGAAATCTCAAGCTTCCTTGTACGAACTGTTAGCTCTGGAGCCACTATGTTGACTATGTTTCTTCCTTCTCCAGGTAAAGTAACTAGTTATGAATAGTATCAAAGTAGTTACTAGCAACAGTACTATGACTATGATAAAGAATATTAATAAATACCCTTGCCAACCAAAATTCTCCATATATTCTTTTGACAGCATTTTTGCCTTTTCTGCCGCCATTCTCTCGGAAGGGTTCATATCGCCCGGTCTCTTCCCATCCTCGAGGCTTGACGTATGTTTGAGTGTTTCGATAACGTACAAACCTTTTCCGGACTTTGTGGACTCCATTCTTGCATCAACTGGAGTATCTTGGGGTTTCGTAATGTTTTCTTGAACAGTATTATCACTCCTGGCAATAATATTTTCAGTAGTAAAATTATTTTTCTCGGAGATCTCTAGGGCAGGAAATTGTGCACTTCCGTTCCTGTAGCTCTGTTGATCTTTAACAACTTGGTTTGAGATTGGATCCTCTTTTCTTGGCTCGTTATCATTTGGAGGTATGAAACTGTCAAGGACATTTGAAACATTTCCTTTTTCCAAACTTTCAAGATATTCCACAAAAGTGACGAGTGAATATAGTACGTTTAAAGAATTGATTCGGTTATTAATAAAGGGCCTTTTTGTCTTGTAATCTAAACTATCCTCAACAGATTTAATTGCCACAGAAGTGGTCAGTGTTTCAGTATCTTCATTTTCTAGCTGACGATGACCTGACGTATCTGCCATAGAAATATCTTCAATTTCTAACTGACGATGACCTGACGTATCTGCCATAGAACTGCTCAATGTTTCAATCACTTCATTTTCTGGCTGACGATGACCTGACATATCTGCATCTCCAATAAATGGATGATTATCTTCAGTAGCAATTTTCTGCTGATCGACTGTGTCCTTACCCGTATACCTCGCATCATTATCAGAAAGGCGAGTTACAGAGTAAGTATTATAAGTATCGGTTTTTCCAGAAGTATTTGAGACCTGTGAATCCAGCGGTGAGGCGCTAATATTTGACTTTAAAAATGGATGTGAATAAGCTCGTTCAATCGTCTGCTCCTCGTTTAGACCAGGACTTGATTCTCTACCAGGCTCATTTATATATCGGCTCATCATTTCTTCATTTCCATAAACAGGTCTTGTCGATTCAACAATCTCGGTAGCCAACGGCCCTCTATACAGTAATGCACTTATGGGCTTTAGGTTCCTATGTTGAGGATAAGAAGACGCATGTACCTCCGAACCAAAGTGATTTGTAAATCTTGCAGTTCTTGAACCATCATCAGTCCTAACCACTTCTGAAGGCCTATAATTTCCTTGATCGTCTGTATCAAATCCCTGGACATATTTCTGAGGTAAATATCTCTCACTAGACATATACGAGTTTTGAGAAACAAGAGGCGGTTTGTGATTTTCGGGTATGTAGAATGCTTGATAGCCAGCCCAAAGTACTAAGGACCCAATTACAGACACTGCTGTGAGTATAGCCATCATCTTCTGTGAAATTAAATAAAAGAGATTTCTTGAAGCTGCTTAAATTTCCTTCTGCCAGTGAGACAAAAGGCATATACATTTCCTCATAAAATTATACACAAGAGTTTGTCATATGCAAATGTACAAAAGTTGGTTTATTATTATGTATGAATAATTGATGACTGGAATATGCCAAGCGGGGAAACTAAGTGCTAATTGCATTCACTGTTTTAAGGACAAATACGATAAGTGTCAATGAGTAAAAAATTTAAACCAATCAGGAGACGGGGAGTTAGGAGCATTAAGTTCTTTCTATTAAGCACAATTAGGTAATTATATAAAACAATGGGCTGGTGTGTATGTTTACTTAGGCATGAATACCTCATACAAAGGGGTTTTCGGATCACAATGTCCTCAAGGTACGATGTTTCGTGGTTAAAAAACATCTCCCATAAACTATTTTGCATCTTTTTTTTTATAATTTTTGCATTTTTTTTTTTTTATAATTTTTGGCCTATATTATGTCTCCTAAGCAAAAAGCAGATTCTTCTGATGGCAAGAAAAGGAAAGGCATCACCATGGAATTGAATTAGAGATAGTAACATGCATAGTAAAGGGAAAAACTTTTCTAGTGCATTAGCGTAGGTGCTTATTTAGGTGTGTTCCGAGTTACACTGAAATTCGGGTAACGTCACTTTTCATAAACAGAACTGACATAAATAGAGGACCCACTGTATTTTAGATGTATAAAATCTACGCACACGAGTGAAATTGAAATAAAAAAAAAAACATTGAAAGTATATATAAAATGGCAAAATATTATTTATATTATCAACTCTAATTTTTAAAAGGGGGAATGAACCTAGCTATTCTAACTAAATCTATTATAATAGAAATTCTTGAGATAATTGGTAAATTTTGATTTTCACACCCCAAATAGAGAAAGAAAACTATTGGTAAGATGTTAAAAACTAAAAATAATTAGTTTTTGAAATTATTAACTCTTTCTTAACTTGGGATAGCCTAACTTAAGTAAATTTAGGAAAAAATTTGTCTGTTTCTTTCCACCCCCATTCAAATGGGGATTAATAGATGCACAAAACAGCAACCAACAGCAAAAACAACAATTGTTTTAGATTAGATTGTGGCTGGCTGTAGGGGATTCCCAAGCTAAGGGTTTTGGCTACTCATCATCGTCGGAAAATGTAATTAAAAAAAATTACTTTCACACCCCAAATTAGGGGAAAAAAATCTTGATAAATTTATTATAATATCAAGTTAGGTGTGGTGTGCTTAGTTCATCCCTAGGTATGAAACAAAATGATAATTTAAGTTGTGATATTTTACTCGTTTTAGAGGTATTATATATCAACTTCTAGTGAATGTATGCTTTGACTCAGCCTTTTACAAAGGGGTATCTGGCCATTGTATACGTATGCATTTAAAAATAAAATTATATAATTTCTATACCTTGTTTTTGATGTATTATATATATCTGGACAGGAGTCTTGACTTGGATATCCGTGAGAATGACAATGTCCTGGGTATGGTTTAAATGTCCACTAAAGTCAGATAATATTCAAAACAATAGTAATTACTACCGTAATTAAAACAATAGTTGATAATTAAAATGGATACTTAAACCTTAATTGAATATTACCATCTCTTAAACAATTTAAGTATGACACTGTGGATTAATTAAGTGTCCATTAGCTAATAGCTAATGGACACTAACAGGTTATGGTACCCTTAAATAATCATATTTTTTTTTTTTATTATAGTAGCATAGAGTATCTTATTACCAGACCATGGAGAAATGTGGTAATAATCTATATTTCTAATTATAAGCAAAGGGTAACATGTTACCAGACCATAAAGGAATGGTGCATGGACATCCAAAATGTGTAATTATGCTAATCAAGTGGCCATTATTTTTTAGTGTGTCGAAGCTGGAAAGTGCATTTGAGGACCAAGCAAATACGAAAAAAAAGTGGGGAAATAAAATTACAGCTTCAAATGTACACGGCCCCATTCACCCCTGTAATTGGGCGTGGCCTAGCCAAGAAAACATGCATTCACCACGATCCAAGACATAACTCAGTTATTCCCCTCAGCTCCTGGGGAATATAGGGTTGCCACATTCCCCCCTACCACCCTGCTAGGGTCACCGGCAGAGGATACTCTACAGTGAGGTCTGACAGCCGCAGCTGGTTTACCATCACCGCTTCATCAATCGGCAACTCCCCTCACACCCGTCTATCACATTTCACTATGCCAGCAGGTGCGAGAAATCCCTTTGGCCCGCGTCGCCACTATATATATATATATATATATATATATATATATATATATATATATATATATATATATATATATATATATATATATATATATATATATATTCATACTGTTTTTATTCCCTATAAATTATGCGAAATTTAACAGGAATGCAGGAATCCCTACATGATATACGAAGCATCCTGCTGGGTGAAACGTTCCACAAATCTCTCTCTCTCTCTCTCTCTCTCTCTCTCTCTCTCTCTCTCTCTCTCTCTCTCTCTCTCTCTCTCTCTCTTGTCGACAGGAAGTGCCTGAAAATATGGCAAGAACTTCGGGAAGCAAAATACTTCGCATACAACGAATTTCATATAAATTACTTTCTACTCTTATTTCATTCATTAACTACAAAAATCACCAGTGAGACAAACCACAAATATGTAGGTAACAAATCCAGAGAAATTCGGAATTCCCAAATATTTACTTAAATGTAAAAACGCGCGAGCAGACACACCTCAGCATTCAGCCAATAGGATGCGAGGATTATCGATGACATCATAGAGAATATTTACGAACCAATGAGAATCGAGAATAGAGTGATGTTTTAATGACGTTATGAAAAGTCCACAAATGAGAGAGTGGAAGGTATGATGTTTTATTGACGTCATAGTGAGTCACTGGTTACTACACCTGACGCAATGACGTCATCAATGGAGGGGTTATGCTCAGGTAAGTCAGTCCGGATCATGAAGATCAGTTGATGCGACCGGAATTCTTGAGATAAAATGGTAGTAGTAGAATACCATCAGCAATATTTTTACTTTGCTACTACTACTACTACTAATAATAATTAAAATAATAATAATAATAATAATAATAATAATAATAATAATAAAATCATAATAATAATATAATATTAACAACAACCACAACCACAATAATAATAATAATAATAATAATAATAATAAAAAAAGCGTGTTTTAAGTCACGGACTCCCTTTTCAACCAAGGACTAGAACGGTCGCCTTCTTGCGAAGGACTTGTTTTGACATGTAACCGTTACCCTGAGTGCATGCCCTTGCTAACCTCAGACCGTGGCGGGGCGCGAACCCTCGACCTGACAACTGTAATTCACGGACGCTACCGCTAGAGCCACGGTGACATATTAATATTAATAACAACAACAATAACAATAATAATAATAATAATAATAATAATAATAATAATAGTTTCGACAACAGGTACGCTCTACACCTGTATTCTAATGAGGGGGTTCGCGGGATGCCTCAATAATGACGTCACCCCATCCTCTGTCATTAGTTCGCAACCTTTTGCGGTCATTTACCCCTTGACTCTGAATATTAGTCACAATACATATATTAACCAACTTCTCTAAGTATTTATTTATCTCGCTTTTTCCTTGTATATATATAATTTCAGTTTTTCTTAACAAAATAAATGTGCTCATAAACTATTATATCTCCAACGCAACTGATTGGCAGGCATTCATGTTTGATAATGCCGAGGTTACAAGGTTAGGTTAAAGTTTTTTAATCACTGTAATCTTCAGACTTTGGATTAAGTTATTTAACATATTAATTTCAATGGTAAATATATATATATATATATATATATATATATATATATATATATATATATATATATATATATATATATATATATATATATATGATCTTATGTATATTGGAGATAATATAGAATGCAAAACTATATGAAATTCCTGTCGAGGTATTGAGAAAAAGCAACACGATGTAAAAATAAAATTCGGAAGGACAAACGTTGCCCGAGGATAAAACGCCGGCCTGGAACACCGGGAAGAAAACACTTAAGTTCTGGGAGACGGCAGGATGATAAATAAGACTGCAATAATACCAGAATTGATGTTTTATACCAGTAAACGAAATGGTTTAATATTTAGAAGTCTAGGTGAAGAAAACATTGATTTTTAATAAATTTCTGTGGCACTGTCGTGGAGAATAACTTTAAATTAAAAGCAAAGAGGATTGTTTTTTTCCAGCGGGTAAGAATGTCGTAAGAATACGAGTATAAACGTTGAAGAATCGTGGATTAGGAGTACCTTAGGGTCGACAGTTACTACCTGCTCAGTTCTCGCGTGGGTGTTGGAGGCGCGGGATCTTGGAAATAAGAATTCTATTTGTTGTTATTGACAGTGTTGTTACTTACTATTTTTTTGTT
>JAXCGZ010010305.1:7500-15000 GCA_037179515.1 Halocaridina rubra | reverse complement strand
GTACGTACATACATACATATATACATGCTGTACATACATACATACATACGTACGTACGTACATACATACATACACACACATACATAAACACATACATAATGCGTCCGGATAAGTTTACGATGATGTTTAAAAGAGGCAATTAACTTCAGCAATTTATGACCGCCTTCGAATGGCGCCAACAGGATGTCAAGGGTTTAAAAGGTAAAGTTATAATAATGATAATAATAATAATAATAATAATAATAATAATAATAATAATAATAATAATAATAATAATAATTATTATTATTATTAGTATTATTATTATTACCACCTTTTGTCCTTTACACATGGAAAAAAAATTGAATGTAGGAGCTTCAATGCATCTAATTCTCCTTATGTACGCTCTCATGAGTGATGCGTCCCGGGGAAAGCAGAAGAAGGAAGAGGAGGAGAAGAAGAAGAAGAAGAAGAAGGAGGAGGAGGACAAGAAGAAAAGGGAGGAGGAGGAGTACAAGAAGAAGAAGAGGAGGGAGAAGAAGATGGAAAGAAATATATAATAATGAAATAAAGAAGAAGAAGGAGGAGGAGGAAGAGAAGGACAAGAAGGAAAGAGGAGGAAGAAGAAGAGGTAAATAAATATAAAATAATGAAATGAAGAAGAAGAAGAAAAAGAAAAAGAAAAAGAAGAAGAAAAAGATAAAAGAAGAAGAAGAAGAAGAAGAAACTAATAAGAATGTAAAAAAAAAAAAATTCAGTCTGAAAGGGAAGTAGCACTGATGATGAATAAAAAAGAAAAACACTACGAAAGCGAGTACAATATGGAATATGAATAAATAATAGTAAAACAAAGAATAAGAGGAAGAGGAAGAAAAAGGATAACAGGGGGAGAAGAATGAGGAAAAAAGATCAGCGGAAACACCTGCCCAAGGAAATTGCGGTCAGCTAATTTCCTTAAGAAGTAGTTTGTGGTGGTAGTAGTAGTAGTTGTAGTAGTGGTAGTTTAGTAGTAGTAGTAGTAGTAGTAGTGTAGCAGTAGCGGCTCTAATAGTAGTAGTAGTAGTAGTAGTAGCAGCTGTTATTGACTGTAACAACTACTGCTAATACGCGTGTTTCTGAAAACGGTAAATTTAAAAATAAAAAAATCTGCATCAATTTCCTGCATTTGTCTCTCTGTTAACACAAAAATATTATCTGTTAATTATTTAAACAGGTAAAGTCATATATAATTCCAAACAGTTCTCTGGTACTAATCTTTCAGGAAATACTTGGTGATATTGCTCCATTATCGGCCTCTTACATCCGTAGATTGTATAATATGCACCGTTTTATGCGTCACACAGTAGTTTCCGTGGCAAAATGGTAGCGTCCGCGACTCTGAGGCGGCAGATCGAGGGTTCGCTCTCCGCCACGGACTGAGGTTAGTAAGGGCATACACTCAGGGTAACGATTACATCTGCCAAAACAAGTCCTTCGCAAGAAGGCAACCGTCCTAGCCCATAGTAGAAAAGGGAGTTCGTGACGTAAAACCGAATCATCATCATATACAATCAGTCCCCGCTGAAGTCGGGGTGGACACAGACATGATATAATAATAGAGTAAATTTTATTGATAAAATATCACACAATATATAGATTAATAGATAGAAATAAAGATGGGTAAACAAGCCGATAAAGAGACAGTAAAATGAAGAGAGAGAGAGAGAGAGAGAGAGAGAGAGAGAGAGAGAGAGAGAGAGAGAGAGAGAGAGAGAGAGAGAGAGAGAGAGAGAGAGAGAGAGAGAGAGAGAGAGAGATTATTCTGTGTCAATATCTAATGTAAAAATTCTTACCTTATGGAGAGGGATTACTTCAGTGCGAAAAAATATTTTTTTATCACTATCGAAATGGGATGATATTTCAAGATAGGCAAACAAAACCCGTAGATTTTTTGACATTTTTTTCCCTTCTCTCCATCTTTTCAACGTGTCAAGCATTATTATTCTCATATAATAGCAAGTGAAGTCGGCCTTGGACTATAACAATGGAAACGTCATTGTAAGAGCCTTTCATTATAATGATAATAATGATAATGACTATTATTATTATTATTATTATTATTATTATTATTATTATTATTATTTTTGTTTCTATTATTATTATCATTATTATTATTAGCATTGTTATTATTATTACTATTATTATTTATTATTACAACTATAATCATTATTGTTATTATTATCAAAAATACTACATCAGAGGTAGTACAATAACTGTAACAAAGAATTATCATTAAAAGCATCTCATATTACACATGTACTACCAGAGTTCACACATACTCAAAACAGAGGCATGACCATAATAATAATAATAATAATAATAATAATAATAAAAACAATAATAATAATAATAATAATAATAATAATAATAATAATAATAATAAAAATAATAATAATAATAATAATAATAATAATAATAACAAAAATAATAAAAATAATAATAATAATAATAATAATAATAATAATAATAATAATAATAATAAGAAGAAGAAGAAGAAGCGTATTTTACGTCACGGGACTCCCTTTTCTACCAAGGGCTAGGACGGTTGCCTTTTGCGAAGGACTTATTTTGGCAGATGTAATCGTTACCCTGAGTGCATGCCAATAATAATATGACGATGATGATTATGATGATGCCTATGATGACAATGATGAGGATTATTAAAATTATAATGACAGGGATAATAATAATAATAATAATAATAATAATAATAATAATAATAATAAAAATAATAATAATATTAAAAAGTAATAATAATAATAATAATAATAATAATAGTGATGATTATGATGATGATGATGATAATTTCACTTGATATCTGTTGTTTACAGGCCCAGCTCTGGGGATCAAAGCCATCACAAAGGAAAATGTCATGTATATATAGACAAACAAATACATTCACAAATAAATACACAAATAAATCAGTAAATAAACAAACTAAAAGTAAAAATAATAGAGCACTAGAATAGAAGAGATTCTCAATCTTGTGAGTTAAGTACCCCCCAAAAATTACAATATTTTTTTTTTTTTTTTTTTTTTTTTTTTTGCGGAGGGATCAGTACAATATTTGCTTTGAGAACATGATTTATTTTGAGGGGGTTAGGAGTGCAAAGCCGCCGGACAGGTATGCCTAAAGCCATCTTTCTTAAACCTGATGCAATAAGGAAGTTCAATGACCGATCTTCTTCCTAATTTTCTGGGTGTTCTTACTAACCCTTCTTGACCCGGCTAGTCGGGTGCTCCCTCATTGTATTACTTTCGCTGCCCGAGTCTCCCCTATAAACTATCATCGCTAGGCCGCCTTTCCCTCAACTTGAACTTACTTCAAGTTGGAAATTAGATATTGATCCCCCCGCAAACAAGGGACATTTTCAGCAGACAAAAATTGGGAGACTGTAGAGTGAGTGTGAATATTATTATTATTTTTTTTTCAAAAAAGACTGTCTCTATCAAAGGGCAAACTATATATATATATATATATATATATATATATATATATATATATATATATATATATATATATATATATATATATAGATAGATAGATAGATAGATAGATAGATAGATAGATAGATAGATGGATAGATAGATATATAGATGGATTAATAGAGCGAGAGATACTCAGATTTAGCAATAGACAAAACAAATGTATCGAGGTTTGAGGTGGACCATGATAGATGTATAGATATATAAATAGATACATGGAGATATATAGATAGATAGATAGAGAAATGGAGAGAGAAAATTCAGATTTAGTAATCTACTATATCGAGGTTTTAGCTGGACCTCATTATTATGACCTCCAGGCACAGAGTGACTTTTTGAGATCAAGTTTTATATTTAGTGATTTATTTTTAATGACATTATGCACCAACGTGTGACAGTCAGCGAGGGTATTCAGTACGAACAAATGAATAATATAAAAGAAAAAAATAATAAGATTATGAATTATAATAAACTAAGTGATTATGCGTCAAAAGGCCAAACAAATAAAATAATATTATCAAGGGAATGCATTCAGGGTAACGATTACATCTGCAAAAAAAAAAGTCCTTCGCAAGAAGGCAACCGTCCTAGCCCTTGGTAGAAATGGGAGTCCGTGACGTAAAACCGGAACAAACAATAACATTATATATATATATATATATATATATATATATATATATATATATATATATATATATATATATATATACTCCAAAACACACAAAATGTACACGCACACACTACACAATTATCAAAGCCTAAGGTTCAGAAAATACTGTTGCACAACTGGAACCACTCATTGAATCAGCCCTTTGACTGTCAAAACGTCACACCTAACAGAGGAAACTACTATCCTCCTCTTTTCATCTCCAAGAGATAAAGGGAGACACACTAAGGATTCCTTGAATGCAAGCTAGATGCTAATCCACCGAAACACGACGGGCATGTTGCAATTAATCTATCTATATACATAAGCCATTTTTCCCAAGAGAAGTGGCTGAGTCAAGGCATAATACTCTGACTCTTTGGATAGAGAATATATAGAGACGGGGTTTCTCAGTCCCCCCGCTCTGCCCCATTTAGTCGACTCTTACGACACACAGGGGAACAAGGAAGAAGTATTCTAGCCCCTCTCTCTCAGGGGGTTGCAATTAATGGAGATTGGATATTATATGTAGTCACCGTGGCTCAAGCGGTAGCGTCCGCGACTTTGAGGCGTCAGGTCGAGGGTTCGCGCCCCGGCACGGTCTGAGGTTAGCAAGGGGATGCACTCAGGGTAACGATTACATCTGCCAAAACAAGTCCTTTGCAAGAAGGCAACCGTCCTAGCCCTTGGTAGAAAAGGGAGTCCGTGACGTAAAACCGGATATTAGATATAGAGCTAGCTCAGGGTGCCACAGTAGCTCAGTGGTAGAGTGCACGAGTTGGGAAGTGACCAATGAGGGTTAGATTCCACCACAGGGCGTTAGGATAAGGATCCTGTCTTAATCCCCATTACTGATCCTACATGTCTCTGTCCACCCCCTCTTGAATGGGGACTAATACGACATATAAAATGATATGCAATTGTAAACTTGTTAAAAACAGGCCAAAGAGTAAAAGAACCGAGGTCATGTCACTGAGATCATGAGTTCGATTCACAAATACGATTCTTAAGACATTTCTCCACCAGAAGCTCTTGGGAGATAGCAAGGAAAGGATAGTAAATGGCAAGACCCCATTAACAAAGAGGGACCAGTGAGTACATCGCTAAAGATGTGTTCGGTTGATTGTGGAAGAGTATCTTTATAAAGTGAGCATTTAGTAAGAGTATGTTTATCTTTCTGGCTTTCAACTTATCTATCTTTATACGTATTTATCCACCTGTTATATAATAATAATAATAATAATATTAATAATAATAATAATAATAATAATAATAATAATAATAATGATAATAATAACAATAATAATAATAATAACATATCTATCGGTCTTTCAAATTATCTATCTATTTGTCTGTTATACAACAACAATAATAATAATAATAATAATAATAATAATAATAATATATCTATCATATTTCAAATTATCTATCTATTTATCTATATATGTGTTATTTAATACTACACCTACTACTAGTAGTACTAGTGCTGCTATTACTACTACTACTACTACTACTACTACTACTACTACTAATTATAATAATAATAATAATAATAATAATAAAAACATCAAAATTGTCGAGTTAGTCTTGCACTGTGCTAAGATTAGCAAGTACATTAGGAGTGCGTCCCACGGTGATCATGAAGTATTAAACAAAGAAGTCTCTCTCTCTCTCTCTCTCTCTCTCTCTCTCTCAAGAGAAAAGCACTAATATGTATGGATTTGCCGTCTATTCTAATTGTATGTGCATTTTTTTTTCTAAAAATATTCCCAGTACATTTTTGTCCAATCTATCTATCTATCTATCTATCTATCTATCTATCTATTAAAATAACCATTTCTCTATCAATTTTTTTATCTATTTATCTATCTTACAAACAAAGGAATGTGGCTAAAAGCTCCATGTGTAGGTTTAACTCATGAAATAGTATTAGCATTACATATATAACTTGCTCGCGTACATGTGCAAACGAACACACATATATGTGTCCTTCCTACTGCCACAGGTGTTCGGTTGGGTGTTCACAGGTGTCACAGGAAGGTGGAGGTACGGAGGAGGCGAAAGAGAGAGAGAGAGAGAGAGAGAGAGAGAGAGAGAGAGAGAGAGAGAGAGATAATAAGTGGGTTTGAAGAATAGTTAATTATATATATATATATATATATATATATATATATATATATATATATATATATATATATATATATATATATATATATAGAGAGAGAGAGAGAGAGAGAGAGAGAGAGAGAGAGAGAGAGAGAGAGAGAGAGAGAGAGAGAGAGAGCAACCTTTCTCTTGATTAAGGGGTCAACAGAGATAAAAAGATAAGCATAACATTAATAAAACAATTTACAAGGTAAAATATATATGATATAATTCTTATCTTCTTCTGATATGCATATTTGTGAAATATATTTCGTGTTGGTAATATTGCGTTATATTATATGATAATTAGAACCAATATCTAACACATACTGTATTTTTTTATAATATTAATATTCCAGATATGAAAGTTGGCTTGGTGTTTTGGTTGGGACAGTTACCAGTTAGGTATATATTAACGGATATTTTTACTCAAAGACAGCAATATTTATATATCCCACAACTATGAATTTTGCTTAAGGCCTTTAAATATGACTTATTACTTATATAATATATTTTAGAACTATTATATACATAAGAAACAGTCTTTATTTATTCGTATATTACCATTTTGTGAAAATCCGTTACAATAGCCAATATGGCAACTCAGCCACCCTTGCATCTCCATCTGGCGTCCAGTTCACAAGTTACTCTCGTAGTGGTCGCACGAAGATAATGGTGATGGCGTTATACTGATAGTTATTTTTTTCACTTTTTTAGTGATTTTTGGCTGGATTACTTAGGTATTTTTGACCCATTTTATTACTGGCATTTGGATATTACACTCTGTGGATTAATATGTATTATATCGTGGTTTCTACAGTGAAATATGGAGGTTAATGATATACCCTAACGAAAACAGGTGAGTACGAAATTACTTTTTTTAATAAATTTATTTATTAAATATAAGTCAAAGGTTTAATTATTCTAGTATTTTCTAATATCTTTTTCTTGTTTCATGTTGTATGTTTATTTTTTCAGTGATTACTGAAGATAGTTATATATCAATATGCATTTTTAGAAGTCTGGATTTACATACTATAAGAGACGAGCTTTTGGTATTCCAGGGGATACTGGAATGCCAAGAGCCAATATTAAAATATTATCTTCACTAGTATTCTGGAATACCTTGTGGATATTAAAATACAGATAAGAGACTTATATCCCGTTGGTAAAAAAAATTCCTTTCCAGAAGTCTAGATTGAAAC
>JAXCGZ010010305.1:0-2500 GCA_037179515.1 Halocaridina rubra | reverse complement strand
TAATAATAATAATAATAATAATAATAATAATAATAATAATAACCTGAACTAATAATAATAATTAATGATAAATTTTCCCTCTTTTCATAACTAATAAGTTAAGAGTATTTTGCATACCATTTTCCGTCTCATAATTGGCGGATATATGAAGGGGTCAGAAGTTGTCTGTCTGTATCTAAAATATTTATGCAATTGAAAGACAGGTCAGTGACCTTGGCTGGTCTGCTTGTCTGTCTGCTACTCAATTGCTGCTTTTTTTTTACGCTTTACGTGTACAAAGTAACCCTTATTATGGGGGGTGGAAACAGATAGATCGGAGGTACGGAATTAATAATGGATGACCTTCCTAACGTCCCGCGGGTGGGCTCAATCGCGGTTTTGACTCCTCCCGAATCGAGTGTTCTAACCATTACGCTACTCCGGTCCCCCAGAAATACAGAATAATAAATATAAATAATGCTCATTCTTTCAAGAGCTCAAAATATTTTAAATAGACAGACGGAGAGACATAAGAGATAGACAGAGACAGAAATACTGAAAGAAAATAAATAAATATATTGCATATATAAGATAACATTATACAAATATATAATTATCTAAAATGAAGAACATCTAGTCTGCTAACACTGCTCCAAAGCCTCCTTTATGTAGGGGGGGGGATCCCTATAGATATATGAAAACCAATGAAAAAAAAAATATCTCATTCACTCGTATGTATATATAGATTATCATCTACTTTTAGTTCATAATTTTTTTTTCCGCGTCACGGGTGAAGAACGCACCCACTTCATCCGGTTTCCATAATTAACACCCGTCAGTGTTTTTCCTTCATTGTTCCTCCTCCCACATTTATCTCTCTCTCTCTCTCTCTCTCTCTCTCTCTCTCTCTCTCTCTCTCTCTTCTCTCTCTCTCTCTCTCTCTCTCTCTCACACACACACACACACACACACACACACACACACACACACACACACACACACACACACATACACAAAACAATCTTAGTTATGAGGAGAGGCTGACGGAAATAGACTTACCATCATTCGAAGCAAATAGAATGAGGGGGAGATATGGTGACGATTTTTAAATTCCTTCATGGATTTGACAGAAAGGTTAAAGATCGATATCATGATATGGGAGGATCTACAACTAGAGGCCATAGTTTGAAGCTAGCAAGAAAGCGTCTGTGCAGAAGTAAGGAAGTACTTTTTTTTAGCGTAAGAATAGCTGATGATTGGAATTCGCAAAGTGAAGAAATAGTAAATGCTAACTGCATTCATAGTTTTCAAGACAGATATGATAAGTGTCTGTGGGTAAAAATGAAAAAAATAAAATGCAATCGATCCGGAGTCGGGGAAGGGCTCTTTCCCCTAAGCACAATTAGGTAAATACTCATTGATGCCTGATCCCACAGAGTGGAACTTTGTGGAGTATGTGCTAACCATAGCAAGAAAACTCTGGCAAATATTCCATAACCTGGTTGTTTTTCGGCAAGAAAAGAAACGGATGCAAGGTGTGATAGCTTTTATCCCGTGCTTCGCTATATTCAGTTATCCATTTATACTCTATTAAAATAAAAATGCAAAATCAATTATTTGTTTTCCCTTGACCCAACTCCAGAAACTACGTAAAATCACTTTCCTACAGCGGTAGCCGCAGTACCTGAGTGGTAAAGCGCGCAAGTCAGGAAGCCAATAACGCAGGTTCGATTCCTTCACGGAGTGTTAGGAAGGGTCAAACGGTAGCGTTAGCGACTCTGAGGCGTCAGGTCGAGGGTTCGCGCCCCGTCATGGTCTGAGGCTAGCAAGGGCATGCACTCAGGGTAACGATTACATCTGCCAAAACAAGTCCTTCGCAAGAAAACAACCGCCCTAGTCCTTGGTAGAAAAGGGAGTCCGTGACGTAAAACCGGAACAGTGTTAGGAAAGGTATTTTAACTTAATCCCCCGGCTCCAACATGTCTGTGCTCACCCCCATTCGAATGGGGACTTATTGGAAGACAAAACCGATGATAATCACAATCATCACAGTATCACAATAGTCAGTCAGTCGTATCACTATCAGTAACCTAGAACGCAGTGAGGAATCACAATCATTACCATCAAACGATCCGAAAGTGACAATCTCTACATCAGAGAACATTGCACATTACCAAATCTATTATTATTATTATTATTATTATTATTATCATTATTATATTATTATTATTATTATTATTATCGAGTTTTCTGGTAAGGTTCAGCTCTGAGAACAATACCCCTGCTGAACAATCCCATTTCTCAGATAAAAGCCAAGTTATATCGTGTTTGCGTTGGCCGATCAAAAGCTTTCCCTCTGATTGGAATGATGTCAAATGTAACACAATAAACAAGAACAATAAATCCATAACAATAAGAACGATACTTGGCCTTTGCATCAATGCTGTAATCAATACTGACGCCTGAAAAATGATGCTCCAAATAGATCTTGCTTCACAGGACTGCCTCGATAGCTCGCTTA
>JAXCGZ010010304.1:0-36832 GCA_037179515.1 Halocaridina rubra | reverse complement strand
GAACAAGCTTCCTAGTATGATAGTAAACGCCAATACCTTAGACACCTTCAAATGTAGATTAGATAGACATATGACAGAGGTAGGGTGGGTATGAGTAGGTTAGTGCCTATTAGAAAAATCATAAAAAGAAAAACAGAATAAATAAGTATAGTAGAATAGAATAGGTTAGACATGCTGAAAATACAATTCAAAAATGGAGCTGCCTCGTGTGTGCCAGTAGGCATGTTGCAGTGTCCTCTATTCTTATGTTCTCTTATGACATCGCTGTCTCGCTGCTTATAAGCGTCTAGAAGTTTCCTCATCACTCTCACATTTCTTCCATAGATGCTTTGTATTTGTTCCTTCTGTATTTTTAATTCTTCTTTCTCTTCGTTGTAGTAATGGCATGGATTGATCCCACCTCTGCCACCAATGTTGTGGGGCTTATCCCACCAAGTGTCTTTAATGTCGTGGGGTTTTCATCCCACTAGTTTTTACCAATTGTCGTGGCTGTTATTCTCTCTTGGTAGCGTGGTTGGTGATAACGGATAAGCATCTTCTTTATATGTGTTTATTTCTAGATTAACAATTAATTCCTCAGAGCTCCAATTCCTACAGTTCCTGTCACGATCGATTCTCAATTCCCACCCCCAAGGGGGAGACTGCTAAGCTGTGGACATGACTTCTGCCCATGGCAAGGTCTGAACTCTCACTGACTGGGCTCTGTTGCTACTCGTGGCAGTCGGTGGTCATCTATGAAAGGCCTTGTGAGGCTATAGGCATCTATAATATGCCTTACTACAATCTCTAGATAAGCTTTTCAAAATCTTTAATATCTTTATCTCTTCAAAATGTTACAATTATCATATGAAGGCTGATATAAACTTTTCGACAAAAAGAAATATAAAAAAATGTGTATCTGAAAAAATATAAAAAGCTTGTATCTGTGCATGCAGTAATAAAATTAAAACAAAGTAATATTTCATTTTCAACATAAAAGAATGAACTCTGCTGTAGTTTCAAAACCTCTTAAGGAATTGTACATAAAAAAAAATAATTTATATATATTCTTCTACGAGCTCAAACTTAATTTTTTTGTGACTATTCAACATAATTACCTCAGTAGACTGGGGGAACTTATATATTTCTCTCTTTACTGTACTTACGATAGGGTAGGTACTTAACTACCCTCCTTTTTTTCTCTCTTTGCTTTTTCTACCTAAAATACTGCTCAATATTTGTCTTCTGGACTTCAGATGGCTAGCTTTTGCGGGGAGTTTTTGCGTGTAGTGCTGTTCCTCTCCTGTCTCTTCAGTTTCTGGATCTACTTCATCTCTTTCAAATACAAAAAACGGCTGTGTTACATTCTTGTTGTCATTTCTTGTGAGTTTACACTCTTTTTTTCATGAACAAGCTGAAATAATTGTGACACACATTATCATGGCTTAAACTTGAGTTTTTTTTTTTATTTGATCTATTTAGCATAATCTTTCAGACAAATAATGTAAATACTGCAGCTAGAAAAAAAATTAAAAAATCATTCATAGATTTGCGTCCTTTATCGCTTAATATCTCTCTTGGAATTTTCGAGAATCGAATAATAATCTTTTTGGTGGAGTAGGGGACAAAACAAAAATAAAATTAAATTAAATCTGCATTTCGGCCATACCTGGGCAGGTGAAAAACCACATTGTCTCAAAAATATCCCTTAATATATATTGCAACTGCTACAGCACCTCCCATTAAAACTACTCGCATATGGCTGGCATTAAGACTCGGGTGATGCTGGGGAAGAGTCCTCCCCGACCCTGTCCCCACCCTGCTTCTTAACGGACTTCCCGCGACTCCACTCACTAGCATTTACCCCCCTCCCATGATACCCCCCAGTCAGCCATACCCATCCTCTCTTGCACTTGCATCACTTTCAAAACTCGCACTCCCTTTCTTTCTGTATAACCCCCCCCCCCCCTTCCCGACACACTAAGGAATGTGTGTGTGAAATCGCGGTCGGCCTGGTTGGTCGCATGACTGTGTCCCTGGTCCTAGGTCCTCCCTATACTCCCAAACTACGGTAGTAGGGCGACACTCTAACCCCCCTAACACGGCACAATTTACTCTACTCTCTTTTCCCGCCTGCATAACATCTTATTGAACAAAAAAGACTCGTTATATCAAACAGCAATAATCTAAATAACATCACAAAATTTCTTTTTTCTTCAAAAGGATATGACATACGCGTATTTAATATAAAAAAATCAGTACAATTACTATTACTTTATAATAACAAAGTTGAAAGAGTGATCGGTCATATCCGAATTCCTTTCTAGGAAATCACACGCGAAAAAAATTAAAAAATAAAAGACATTAAAGCGGATTCAAACTTGTTTCTCAACATAATTCTTTCGCTGATTTCGGAGTATATAAAAACTCTGCCACTTCTATTCTGTTTGTAAACACTGTCACTTTTCGCTTTAAGAAATTAATATAAAAATAATTTTACACGTACATTAAATTTTTTCAATTAAAATCAATACCTTTGCCTCTTTAATAATTAACTTAGGCAATAATAAAAATAAATAGAACACCCTTCAAACACAGTTACTGATTATATTGTTCAAATTATAAAAAAAATCGAGTTTATTACTGCTTATAGCTATTAGTGCATATTATCCATGTTAGTAATGGGTACAGAAATTCTACTTTTATTAATTTACTAAAGCCATACTCCCTTTTATATGTGGGGTGGCTGAGTCAAAGCATAATTACAAGTAAAATGGCGGAGTTCTCCGACCTCAATTTCTTTTAATAACTGTCCCATTGCTCACTGGATACAAATTACAAGTACTTAGCTATTTTGGGGTGCTGCTTAAAGGACGTCACGGCTACAGGCACTGGCGGAGGAGGTTTTCCTTTCTTCTGGGCTCGTTGATTTTCTCGCCGACGTCGTCCATATGTCTCGTAAAATTGCTGATTCACCATCACAGGCGTCTTCTTAGTCAAATTCAGTAACAAATAACTCCTGGTAGGGGCGCTGAATCTCAAAGCTACATTCACAGTGCGGCGCATGGTGATATACATGAAGCGCGGTGAATCTTTATCCCAGCTGATGTGTCTCAGCCTTCATGAACGAAGTTAGAGCAACTTTCCTTCGGAGTCAGAATGCATGGGACAGTTCTTACTGAGGGGCACCTTGTCTATACGGGGACGGGGGAGAGGGGTGACTGGATCTGGTTTCTCGATACTCTGAGCGTCATCGGAGCCTGAGGCGTATCTCTCGGCGTCGCTTGCTTGTAAGCATCTAGAAGTTTTTTCTAACTCGAGGATTCAACGAAGATGCATTGATATTAATTTTTCCTTGTCTCTTCACTCTAATTTTAGCGTGGAAGTCGTCCTGAGCTGCCGCCACTGACGTATTCCACTTCTCTCTATATGATAATTATTCTCACCTGATTTTCTTAAATGTCTTATCTTAGGTTTCGTAGTACGTTCGGTGATAACAGATATGCATCTTCTTCTTTAAATGGGTTTTTTAGAATTATAAACTTAATGTACACCTAAAAGCTCCCCGTTACTCCAAGTCACAGTTCCCCGCCCCCTTAGGGGGAACTTCTATATAGATTTTAGTGCTGCCCAAGGCAAGGTCTAAATTCCAACTGATGCTCTCTGTGTATGCTCTCTCTCTGGTGGGTGGCTTTTAGGTTGCCACTTTGACCTCTACCGGCTCTTGACGTCTATGTGAGAGGCCTAAAGGCAAAACAATATATCTAGTTGGCCAACACATCCAGCCCCAAAAATACATGGTGAATGTCAGTAACAATACTTGACTTTCCTTACGACAAAAATTTTTTCAATAAACTAATGAAAATACTGAAAATTTTAATATTTCCACATATCGTGGATTCTCGCATATACGTACCCCAAAAAAAAAAAGCTTACCAAAAAAAAAACGTGATGCACTGAATTCGCGAGGGATCAGTGTATTTGTGTTGTTGTTGTTGTTGTTGTTGGCAGTCTATAAGTTGCATGGTTGAACAGCCTTGAATCCCTTAGGAAGGCCACAACTGTTCCTGGGCTTTTTCACAGAGATTTTAGGGAATGCATATTGTGATGTTAGCAAATGTGGTAATGTACGGTTTATTCTTTCACAATGTGATTGATTGTATGAGATAATGTGTTAGATTAGGGACAGGCATCATTGATGGAGTCATCAAACTTCTTTTGTTAGCTCAAAAGCCCACACCTTAGCCTGGCGAGGTGGACTCCGTCTTTAGGAGGAAGGGAAGCTTCAAAAGGGGTAATGTGGTATGAATATTGATATGTTGTGTGTGATATCGTGTGCTAGGTGTTGATATAGTGCTCCTTTGAGTATGTGAGTGCTCTACCATATAATGTAGTTGGTGGAGTTGGTTTGTGGAGGCTGCAGCAAGATTTGTGTGCCTTTCATATCAAGATGATCATTGACTTTGAGGACTTTGAATTCTTGGTATAAGATAACAATAGAGTTAAAGAGCATTCTGTGTTGTATCTTTTCTTTGGGATTTGGCCCCTGATATATGTGTTTACATATCATTCTAAGCTTGGGGCATCTTAAAAATCAAAAGAAATAGTGAATAGAAGTCTGTTTTTATTGCTCTAATCGAGTTCATGCTTTGATGTTTGTGTTGCAGGTATTCAGCTATGTAGATATCATGCAACAAATGCAGAGTATGTTGAAGCTTCCCACAGCCTTGTTGTTTCGTAAATGTGACAAGGCTAAAACAGGAAAACTCCCACTAAGATGCCCCTGTTTAACAGAATGCAAATTTCTGAATACTCAATCCACAAAGAGTACCTTTTGGACACCATATAATTCATACTCATTTATAAAAGCGCTCTGCAGTATGGAAAAGAGAAGGGCTAAATCAGTTTATCATATTCAAACGTCAAGCTACTCAAGGGCCTTAACAAGAAGAAAAAACTTGAAGCAGTTTGTTTCTTCATGCTATTTAGTCACAAGTCATAATAATTTCAGTCTTCAGATGCCTTCCTTGGCATCCACTCTTTATGAACACACTCGAAGCTTCTGGAGTTTTCACAAAAAGTAAGTATTTTGTATATTTGAAAAGTCTTATATAGTTTGCTCTTGTAGTTCATAAGGTTCAACTGTCATTCTGTAGTATGTACAGCTCCATTCTTATTTGTTTAGGCATTTTTGGAATTGTTGCTGAGTATGCAAAAATGCTACATAAATCTTGAATCTTGTGCATCCATGTATATCCCTTCCAAAATCACATCTATTATTTGATAAAGGATATCCAGTTAGTGCCAGGAGGATTACAAATTAAAAAAGGTATGTTTTCCTAATTGAGCATTATATTAACTGGGAAACGGTGTCCATTGTTTTGACAGTACACCGGTTAAATGCTCCGAAATGTACTGTTTATGTCAGATGCCTGAAAGTTTGTGTGCTACCCACTTCTTTAACTCTGAAAAATATCCTCAGAATAAAATCACTTTACTTTTATCAAAATTATAATTACACTCTACTGCTGTGAAAATAATACCTTCCACTACAATTACCACAAATTAATGGACATTGTCTTCAATATAGTATAAAATCCTGGTTGGTATTGCTGATAGTTGTACTCCACCTTTTATCCCTTCTCTCTTGATGGAACCATTAAGTAGACTGAAGTTACTAAGAGCTTTCAAAAATTATTTGTATAAAAAACAAAGGAGCTTATTTTATACATGATTTATTACCAATTATTTAAAATAATATATTTACCTAGCACACAACTAAGAGGCGTTTTAATAGCAGTATAAAGCCTCCAAAATCGATAGGATACTGTATTATGCAGTAAATAATAATTAGAAGTAACACAGACACAAGGTGTATGAAACTTGTCTTGCTGCTGGGAATATGCCTTTTTTCCTTCAGCTTACTTCATAATTAGTGGCATTTTATTGTGCATGCATGATATTGTTACAGTGATCACATAATTCTATCATCATTCAATATTTTTTGACTGTTTTAATGTTTTTAAGTGTACATAGCAAGTAAGTCCAAAACTGTGTTAAATTTAACTGCTTTGATATGACTAAGAAGCATTCTCTCCTTTGTAAGTTTATTTGCATGAAAGTAGAAATTCCCAGTATTCTACACAGTGCTTAATGGTTGTAACTGATGAATATCTAGGTATCCATGGACACCATTTACCAAATATATATAGAAAAAACTTCTCAGCTACCCATCATGAAAAGACCTATTGATAAGAAATAATATACATCAAAAATACTACAAACATCTTGCAGAAATGCTTTGTAAAAGAGCAGGAGCAAATGATGAAAATGAAGGCGCAGAGACAAATACCAGTAGCATGAACTGGCAAAATGGCTGGTACTGGCAGGGTTATACAGGATCATGAGGTAACTGTTCCCCAAAATAGTCAAACCACTATGGAACAAAACTAAAAAAGAATCCAATAGAAGATCAACAAATTTTTTTTAGCTAAACCTTTCCCAAACAGCCAGAATATATTAACTCAACATATGACGGCAAAAATATACTGCTAACGCCTATGCATTTGGGTTGAGAAAGGGAAAGAGTACGTAAATGTTACAAAAAATTATGAAATAAATCATAATTCCATCATTAATATCTCTATTATTAGTAGTGGTACTACTGTAGTACCATGAGCAGTAGATGATGCAATTTAGAACAAAGAATACACCATATCAGCAAAAATCATTTTTCTACACAGCAGTGCAGAAATATTCCCAATCGTAGCAACCTGTGGTCTATCTCTATAGGCTCTGTTTTTAACCATATCCCATCGCTGAAGCAAATATTAAAGTAAACTTTATTTTTTTTTTTTACCTAAGACTATATATTCCGGAGCTCATCAGAATGGCCTTAAGGCTAAGACATGAATTGAACGAATACTATACTGTAAATATTATTTATTGCTTATGTTCAAATGTTACCAAATTGAGATAAATGGTGCATTTCAATAATTATTTAAGGGCAGTATTCACAATCTCAGAGTAATAAAGTTAGTATTCCATGTCACTTATAAAACTGTTATCACTCATTCCTTTCCTTTATCTTTGTAAACAGATGTTATATAATGGATGTTAGGTTGATTTTAGTTTTGGTGTAGAGCTTAATAGCCCTCAAAAGAATATTTTTACCGATATATGTGCAGGTGCTTGTATTTGCAAAATACTTGTCTGGTGCTCTATTCTGTACACTTTTCTTAATGTTGGTTAAACTTTCCAGAAATGGTTTGTTTCAAAATTCCATTCCCATTCTAGTTTCCTGATTGTTTATTTTGTCATTTAAATAAATTATGCCATGTGTTTTTGCAAATTTTCATCTTTTTATTTCAAGGCTATTAAAAGTTTTAAAATTTCTTCGAGGATAATTAAGTACTTTGTATAGAGTCTTTGCCCTGATAGGTACTTGCAAACTTAATTTTGATAGTCATAGTAATAGTGGATTTTTCAAATGTAACGATTACCGTTATATATTGATTCATATTTTTTAAGAGATGTTTGTGTCTTTTTATTCCAATGTTAATTTTCAGTGTTTCTATAAAGATTTTGTAGAAAGCTAATCTTAAATCTCTTTTCCTTTCTTTCTACAACAGTTTTTTTTTTAGCTATAGAGTTATTGAATTACTAATTGTAGAGAGTGAAGTTGAAATATTCTCATAATTTCTATATACAGGAGAGATTTTGGTGATTATGCTGTAATAGACAGAGTGGGTGAAGTATGCAAGTCCTGTTCAGTGCCAGCTTACATTCAGTATCCCCCATATGCTGATACAGGGAAACCTACCCAAGGACCTAGTGGTCCTGAAGTGAAAGCAAGTTGGCAGGTGGATTCTGTGAGGGAATCTTGTCGTATTGCACGAAGTATACTGAATGCTGTAGAAGAAAATCTCAAAGTACGGGCAGATATGGTTTTGTTTACTTTTTGAGATATATGCTATGTTTTGTATTTCTTCAGGATATATAAGCAGACTTTAGTAATGGTTGCACATTTTGGTACTTATCAGTATAGTTGCTATCAAGGAGGAATTTCAACTTTCATTATTCAATTTATATACTGTATGGTAAGGAAGCCCGTCAGTGAAACAACACATTTGAAAAATAGCGCTATATTTCGGGTCCACCTAGGACCTGAATTATAGAGTTATTTTTTCTATGTGTTGTTTCACTGATGGGCTTTCTTAACATTTAGTGTTGTATGCTACCAGTTTGTGCTTACTTTTATACTGTATATTTAACACTGAAAAACAGTACTTATTGTAGCACAGAATATACTAGTGCAAGATACTGAATGGTTAGTTTGGAGTAGTGAAATTCCTTATGTCACATGTGTTCCTTGTTAAATAGAATGGTTAATAATTAGGTTCTATGTAGCAAAGAAGAACTTTGATATGTTCCTCATTACAGGTTGGTATGACTACAGAGGCTATAGATGCTATGCTTCACCAGAGGATTATTGATTGTGGGGCATACCCATCTCCACTTAATTATCATGGATTTCCAAAGAGCGTTTGTACAAGTGTTAACAATGTTGCTTGTCACGGCATTCCAGATGATAGACGGCTTGTTAATGGCGATATTATCTCAGTGGATGTTACAGTATGTATTTTTTGTGCATATTTTGTAGTTTCTTTTTGCAACCACATTCTTTTCTGTATAAATAATCATTTTAACTTTTTCAGATGCTGATAGATTTGTATGGTACTCTATCGTGGTTTTCTGTACCATTCTTTGTTTGCATTATAGAAAGTTCTAATAAAATAATTTTAAAGTTTGTGGTAAAGACTACATAGCCTAATAGGCCCTAAAGTATATTATCAGATGAAAAGAATTATGGTTTATCTCCAAATGCACCACTTGTCAGGGGCAAGATATGTAAATAGTGTGTATCTCATACCTATGTTAGGAATCGACTTATTTTTTTTTCCAGAAGAGATATTTGGCTTTGTATGTCTTTGCAAAAAAACTCCATAGGCTTGGAAAAATGTGTGAGAGGAGAGTAAGTATATGTGCAAGATGCACCAGGTAAACCATTTCTTCTTATCACTTTGTTTTTAGAGCTACTATTCAATAAAGAAGTCCTACTTCTTCACCTATAGGAAGAGAAACATAAAAGCAGATTTCATTTGTGGCAAGTAGAGAAATAACCAAGGGAAAGTTTTCCAACCTCTCCACCTCCCCAATTGTCTTAATGGTTTCCTATAACATGGAGGAGGTATGAGAGCAAAATTCTCTCTGCCTCACCATCAGGGATCTTTTATGTAGTTCTCTTCATGAGGGAATTTCCATTTGCTTCGATACATGCAGATATAACTGTTATGTGTCTCCTATTATATTCATGGTATATTTATTATTATGATTTTGCCCAAGTGTCTGTTTCAGGTGTATTACAATGGATATCATGGTGATTGTTGTGAAACGTATTTGATTGGCAATGTCGATGATTGTGGTAGACATTTAGTACGTGCTGCTAAGCGGTGCCGTGATGAGGCAATATCCAT
Organism: Halocaridina rubra; assembly: GCA_037179515.1. Taxonomy (NCBI): domain Eukaryota; kingdom Metazoa; phylum Arthropoda; class Malacostraca; order Decapoda; family Atyidae; genus Halocaridina; species Halocaridina rubra. The sequence goes on along the minus strand of JAXCGZ010010304.1, from coordinate 27,317 downwards.
ATGTCGACCTGGAATGCCATTTTCTGCTATTGGTGAGTATATTCCATAACTTTTCCTTTTGTTTGTGTAATTTGAATCTGCCTTTGCAAACTGCCTCCATGTTATCTTCATCTCTGCTCTATTACTTTTTGAACTTAGTTGCCTATAACAGGCATATTTATTGCAGTAACTAATTAGTTCCATGTATAGAGCATGCATAAATATGACTATGAATGGAGTTTTATTCCATTGACTATATCCACCCATTTAACATTGGCAGTGGCAGGATATATATATATATATATATATATATATATATATATATATATATATATATATATATATATATATATATATATATATATATATATATATATATATATAGTGCTCCCTCATTTATCGCGGGGGTTCGGTTCTGGGACCTGCCGCGATAGGTGAAAATCCGCAAAGTAGGAGCACCATATATACATAGGTATTTTACATTTATTGTTACCTTTACAGTATAAACCTTCCCTGCACTGTTAACAAACCACCCTTTACTTTATTATTAACAGCGTGCAAGCGTAAATTTATATGAACGTGATAGGTAAGCTTACCGTGAATGACGTGTACATACTCCACAGCCGTTGGCGACCGACATCCGAGAACCTTCTTCCTTCCTTCAGCATATCTAACAGTTTTACCTTTTCTGTTATGGTTAACATCTTCCTTTGCCACTTAGGCTTACTACCAGAAGCCTTAGAAGATGAAGGACACTTGGGAGGCATTGCAGGGGTTGAAATACAAAAGTTTCACAAAATTACAAGTACAACGTATTAAGAGGCACAACGCAAACAGAACACACATGAGTAGATTGAACGGGTGAGGCGAGACAATGGAAGATGCAGAGAAAACCAAGCTTCAGTCAGAAAGCCAATCAGACCCCATGATACAGAACATACAGAAAAACAATTCTGTGATTCATTATCTCCCACCCATCAGCCAAAAGCATCCCATGTACTATCTCACGTAGGTGCGACCCTTTGCGTTTTCCAAGATGCCAATACGCTATCGTACACTATTTTACATGGTGTAATACTGTGAGTTACATGTTTAAATGATGTTTTTTACTATTTTTTACCGTTTTATTATTCTTAGGCTAGGAAATATTTTTTTGTATCGATAAAATAATGAAAATACTGGAAATTTTAATATGTACTATCTCACGTAGGTGAGACCTTTGCGTTTTCCGAAACGCCAATTCCGGTATCGTATTTTCTATGGTGGAGAGTTACATGCTTTAATTTATGTTTTTTTACTATTTTTTACTGTTATTCTTAGGCTGGGAATTACTTTTTTTATCAATAAAATAATGAAAATACTTTTTTTTTTTTTCAGTAAAATAATGAAAATACTGGAAACTTTAATATTTTAATATTCTCGCATATATATATATATACAGTATATATAAAAAAAAAAAAAAGCTCGCCAAAAAAACCGAAATGCACTGAAGTCGCGAATGGTGAATCGCGATATAGCGAGGGAGCATCTATATATATATATATATATATATATATATATATATATATATATATATATATATATATATATATATATATATATATATATATATATATATATATATATATATATATATATATATATATATATATATATATAGTAATCCCTTGCTATATCGCGGTTCACCTATCGCGGATTCACTGTATCACGTTTTTTTTTGGCAAATTATTTTTTTTTCTGGGTATATGCGAAAATATTAAAATTTTAAGAAATATATATGTCCAGTATTTTCATTATTTTATTGAAAACAAAAATTTTAATTATTTCATTGATACAAAAATGTATTTCCAAGCCTAAGAATAATAAAACAGTAAGAAATAGTAAAAAAACATAAATTTTAACATGTAACTCTGCGCAATAAAAAGTACAATACCGATATCAGCGTTTCGGAAAACCCAAAGGGTTACACCTACGTGAGCTAGCATATATTAAAACTCCAGTAGCTTCATTATTTTATTGATATAAAATATGTATTTCTTAGCCTAAGAATAATAAAACAGTAAAAAACATAAATAATCACAGTATTACACCATGTAAAAGATACCGGTATCAGTGTTTCGGAAAACGAAAAGGGTCGCACCTACGTGAGCTAGTACATATTGAAATTTTCATTATTTTATTGATGAAATAAGTATTTCCTAGCCTAAGAGCAATAAAACAGTAAAAAATAGTAGAAAACAAATTTAAACATATACACTCACAGTATTGCACCATGTGAAATACTGTACGATAGCGTACACTGTATTGGCGTCTTGGAAAACGCAAAGGCTTGCATCTACATGAGATAGTTCATGGAATGCTATTGGCTGAAAGGGTGGGAGACGACGAATCACAGAATTGTTTTTCTGTATGTTCTGTATCACGGGGTCTTATTGGCGTTTTGATTGAAGTTTGGTTCTCCCACCATCTTCCATTGTCTCGCCTCACTCGTTCAGTCTAACTCACATGTGCGCAGTTCGCGTTATGCTTATTAATATGTTATGCTTCAGGGGTTGGGTTCTTTCGATAACAGTCTCCTATGCCTCAAAAGGACCCTTTCTAATTTCAAGGGACTCTTGCAGATCTTATTTAACGTGTAATTTACAAGAGATTTCCTCTACTGGGGGAGCATCAGTATCATTTCCTTTACCCTAACAGACTCTTAATTTTCAAGCGGCTTCTGCAGATCTTCTTTAACGTGTGATTTACAAGATTTCCTCTACTGGGGGAGCATCAGTATCGATTCCTTTGCCTCAACAGACTCCTCTTTGATTCAAGCGGCTTCTGCATATCTTCTTTAACGTGTGATTTAAGAGATTTCCTCTACTGGGGGAGCATCAGTATCGTTTCCTTTGCCTCAACAGACTCCTCTTTAATTCAAGCGGCTTCTACATATCTTCTTTAACGTGTGATTTAAGAGATTTCCTCTACTGGGGGAGCACTAGTGTCATTTTAACAGTTTTCAGTGCCATCCACCTCCATCATAGGAGAAGGAACACAATTGGTTTCTGAACACTGACATGAATTGAGACCAGTTTGTACAAAGTACATAGTACTATTGTATTTCAAAATATCACTGATAGGATACTTGGCCTCTCCACATCAATATTTTTCATAATGATCAAGAGTTTTCGTACGTACTGTATGTTCAGTTCACTTCGTAACTGAGCCACGAGGAAATCGAAGACCTGGCCTTACACTCGAACGTCTGGCAGCCCTGTATGAACACGTGACAGCACTCCAACAACTCTCACAAGAACATGATGATAATATGGTTATTTCACACAAGTTTACCTATCACTTTCATATACAAAAAAATTTAAATTTATGCTTGCACGCTGTTATTAAAAAAGTAAAGGGTGGTTTTTTAACAGTACAAGTATATATATATATATATATATATATATTATATATATATATATATATATATATATATATATATATATATATATATATATATATATATATATATATATATATATATATATATATATATATATATATATATATATATATATATATATATATATATATATGAATCATTTTTTACCCCGACCGGGACTCGAACCTAGGACTTATAATTACTAAGTGAAGGCGCTACCAACTACACACCACAGAAGGTATAGAAGGTTGGATTCCTTTTATACCTTCTGTGGTGTGTAGTTGGTAGCGCCTTAACTTGGTAATTATAAGTCCTAGGTTTGAGTCCCGGTCGTGGTAAAAAATTATTCATGTTTTCACATATGTAATATGCTTGCTTGGATATATATATATATATATATATATATATATATATATATATATATATATATATATATATATATATATATATATATATATATATATATATATATATATATATATATATATATATATATATATATATATATATATATATATATATATATATATATATATATATATACAGTGTTGCCTGATATTTTAATATATTTTTACGTTTACACTGTATAAACCCTCCATGCTCTGTTAAAAAAACACCCTTTACTTTATAAATAACAGCAAGCAACGTAAATTTTTATGAAAGTGATAGATAAAATTACAGTGAATGAGGTGATAATGACGTGACATACATACTCATTTACAATTATTTTTTCGTTTACGTACTGTATAAACCCTCCCTGCACTGTTGAAAAAACACCCTTTACATTATAAATAACAGCAAGCAACGTAAATTTTTATGAAAGTGATAGATAAAATTACGGTGAATGAGGCGATAATGACGTGACATACATACTCATTTACAATTATTTTTTCGTTTACGTACTGTATAAACCCTCCCTGCACTGTTAAAAAAACACCCTTTACATTATAAATAACAGCAAGCAACGTAAATTTTTATGAAAGTGATAGATAAAATTACGGTGAATGAGGTGATAATGACGTGACATACATACTCATTTACAATTATTTTTTCGTTTACGTACTGTATAAACCCTCCCTGCACTGTTAAAAAAACACCCTTTACATTATAAATAACAGCAAGCAACGTAAATTTTTATGAAAGTGATAGATAAAATTACGGTGAATGAGGTGATAATAACGTGACATACATACTCATTTGCAATTATTTTTTCGTTTACGTACTGTATAAACCCTCGCTGCACTGTTAAGAAAACACCCTTTTCATTATAAATAACAGCAAGCAACGTAAATTTTTATGAAAGTGATAGATGAAATTACGGTGAATGAGGTGATAATGACGTGACATACATACTTATTTACAATTATTTTTTCGTTTACGTACTATATAAACCCTCCCTGCACTGTTAAAAAAACACCCTTTACATTATAAATAACAGCAAGCAACGTAAATTTTTATGAAAGTGATAGATAAAATTACGGTGAATGAGGTGATAATGACGTGACATACATACTCATTTACAATTATTTTTTCGTTTACGTACTGTATAAACCCTCCCTGCACTGTTAAAAAAACACCCTTTACATCATAAATAACAGCAAGCAACGTAAATTTTTATGAAAGTGATAGATAAAATTACGGTGAATGAGGTGATAATGACGTGACATACATACTCATTTACAATTATTTTTTCGTTTACGTACTGTATAAATCCTCCCTGCACTGTTAAAAAAACACCCTTTACATTATAAATAACAGCACGCAACGTAAATTAAAAAAAAAATGAAAATACTGAAAATGTTTTTTTTTTCAATATTTTAATATTTTTGCGTATACCCATAAAATAAAATAATAATTTATCCAAAGAAAAACCGCGATAGAGTGAGAACACGAACCAAGAAGCGCGAATAACCAGGGTAACACTGTATATATATATATATATATATATATATATATATATATATATATATATATATATATATATATATATATATATGTATATATATATATATATATATTATTATTTTTATTATTATTATTATTATTATTATTATTTTTTATTTTATTTATTTTTTTTTTTTTACACACACTGGGACAGGCAAAAACTGCCCCAGTCAATAAAGGCCCGGGCATGAGAAAACTCCAAGACAAAGGAAAAGAAAAAGGTTAAGGACAAGGCAGAGATGAGGTAATATCACACAAAGGAAAACATGAGACAGAAAAAACAGTCAAAGTACAGAGGACCCAGAGATATGGAGGACTAGGTCCTGAGATGACGATAGATCTGCTTTTTGAAGGATGATAGGTAATAAGAATTAAGAAAGATCGAAGGAGGAAGAGAGTTCCAGAGTCTGGAGGTAGATGGTAAGAAGCAGTTGCTGCACCGACCAATCTGCGAGCTACAAATCTCCACACAGTACCTGTGAGATGAGGCCACACTAGGTGAGTGTTACGCGGCCTCATCAGTGGGGGAGGGATGCAATTCGCCAAGTCATCAGAGCAGCGATGAAAGTAGTAGCGATAGAAAAGAGAAAGGGATGATACCTTATGGCGAAGAGAGAGAGAATCCAGATTAGAAATAAGAGAAGGATCATTAATGAGTCTGACTGCCTTAGATTCAACCCTATCAAGGAGATAAGTATAAGAAGGAGCACCCCAGATGTGTGAGCAGTATCCTAAGTATTGGTGATTCTGAAAAGTAAAACTTGGACAATTGAAAGTGAATTCATGGATTTGTCATAAAACATATAAACAGCAGAAATAAGCTGCATTAAAATGAATTATTTCTATTACCCTAGATTGTTATTGCTGGTGGTGGAAAAAAATAATTCTTACTTGCATTTCCTACATGACAAAAGAGCTGACGTAAGTGATAGTGTAGTGAAGCAATGAAAATCTTATCTTCCCTGAATATTTTCCTTTGTACAGTACAGCTGAGGGAGAGTGTGAATATGTGTAGGGTATTATAAAGTTGTTTATATTTTTTCATTTGTGGCCATTGCTGGCTTCAACAGGATATGATGTTATGTTTAAACACACTAAGAAAAACACATGGGATTGGTATATGATTATGTAGTAGAGCAGTGGTTACAGTGGTTTACTCGGAAAGCTACAAGCTCGTGTTCAGGCCTACCCTGGGATGTTAGGAAGGACATACTGCCTTAATTCCCCAGCTTCAACCTGTCTGTATCCAACCTCATTCAAGTGATGATTAATAGTGACAAACAATGGCAAACAACAACAGCTTAGGCTAAGTGAAGTAGAGGTACCCTGTACTAAAATTTACTGTGACCATTTTTATCTAATAGGTATGAGACATCTAGGTTTGTAATGTGAAACTAGATATGCATCTGTCAGTGTTAAAGATCAAGTCTCTTAACTTAATTCAGTGCAGTACATGTACTTTGAAATTTTCCATCAACCTTCCTCTAGGATAGGTAAAGCAAATAGCTGGAATATATTAGTAGTATCAATCATTCAAGTCTTTACAGTATCATTAATAAAAATAGTTACTAAAAATGTGCAAGCATTTCTAAATGCTGAAATGTGTACAATTTTGAAGCAAATACAGTATTGTGATCACATAAAAATTTCATTTTTTTACCATGACATCATTCCTCGCTGAAAGTAGAGGATTGGCTACAGAAAAGGTCAAAATTAAATTGCATTTGCATTTTAATGTCAGCCAAAATAATCTGACGTACCATGTACTGTAACTGTTGTTGTCTGGTGTTTTTTTTCTTGCCACAGAGCAAGTGGCAGTGAATGTAAGAATGGTCAGGGTTTGTAAAAATTCTGCTCTCTTAATTCTTGTTATAGTTGTGGGGGCCTTGCTGATCTCCACATGTTTAAAAGAAAATACGTATAGAGGAACATAAGATGAAGAGAGTGATGCTTAAATACCTTCTACTTTTAAAAGACATTAAATCTCATCTTGGATAATGTTCCAGATCTATTTCGTTCAATGTCTTCGGATTCAGTCAGTATATATACTGAATGAATGTGGCATTCAGTACATATACTAACATTCAGTATATGTACTGAATGCCAGCTATATCAGTATTATTTATTATTTGTTGCAAATATATACTTATCTGCTGTATTAAAATCAGGACTAACTTGTTCTTGTAAAACAACATGTGAATTTTTAGGATGTTTTAATGCAGTGTTCGTCTCTCTAACAGGTGCTAAAATAGAAGAAATTGCGAAGGAAGAGAAAATTACAGTTGTTCCCTGTTTTGTTGGGCATGGAATTGGAAAATATTTTCATGGGCCTCCTGATATATACCATTGTTGTAAGTAGCCTACATCGGTATTTTGCAAAACAAGTAACCTGGATGAATGAAAACTATGTAGTTTGTGAGAATAATCTGCTCGGCCAGATGCCCTGGCCTGTAAAACTTAAAATGTGTCAGAATATTGGTAAAGAATTGATATTCCAGCCATGCATTTGTTGTGAACTGACTTAAGCTTAAAGACTTGCAGAGAAAGTATTAGTTTCTCACATGAAGAAAAGTAGAAATCTTAACATCTCTCAGCTTGCAGTCCACAACTGCCTGTAAGCCATTGGCTCTATTCATTCAAACTACCGACCTATTGCCCTAACCTCTTCTATTGCTAAAGTTTTTGAAACTTTGCTCAATGCTTGCTTCTTGAAACGTCTTGAATCTAACTCACTTATCTCTGATCACCAGGACGGCTCTCACAAGGCAATCCATTGGTGACGTCCTGTCCTATCTTACTCATGAATGGTCATCTTCTCTGAGGAACTATGGGGAATTATTTGTCGTCGCCCTTGATATCTCCAAGGCTTTTGACAGTCTTCTCTCATTCTCAGATTTCCAGCTTTCTTTCTGACCGATTTATATCTGTGGTTGTTGACAGTGCAACATCTAGCTCATTCCCTGTGAAAAGATGTGTTCCACAGGGCTCTGTTCTTTCAGCTAGCCTTTTCCTTCTTTTCTTCAATGATCTTCTTCAGTTCCCATCTTCCTCTCTTTTTCACGCCTTTGCCGACGAGGCTACCCTTCATTTTTCCTCTACCTTTTCTTCATAACCTTCATCTGCTACTCATAACCAGGGTCATATCACTTTTTTCCTACTCTCAACTCCGATTTGCAGAGGGTATCTGAGTGGGGCACCCAAAATTTAATAAAATTAAATGCCTCCAAGACACAGTTTCTGGTTATCTTATCTTCTTCTCGAACTAATGAAATTTACCCTCTTAACTCTATCAAGATATTAGTAATCCAGATAGCCTCTAACTTGTCTTGGAGGAATCACATAATCCAAATTTCTAAATCTTCATCTAAATAATTGGGGGTTCTGGTTCGTTTTTGTAATTACTTGAACTCTTTACAGTTACTTAAAATCTATAAAGGTCTTATCCGTCCCTGCTTAGAATACTGCTTGTACATCTGGGGTGCTTCTTATTTTTATCTCTTTCTCTTAGCCGTAAGGTATCATCCCTTTCTCTTTTCTGTCGCTGCTACTTCCATCACTGCTCTGATAAGTTGGAGAGTTGCATCCATCCCCTACTGCCGAGGCCGTGTAACACTCACCAAGCGGCCTTGTCTCACAGGTACTGTGTGGAGATATGTAGCTCGCGGATTGGGCAGTGTAGCTCCTGCTTCTTCTCCTCTACCTCCAGGCTCTGGAACTCTCTTCCTCCTGTCTTTCCTAATTCTTATAACCTCTTTTCCTTCAAAACCGGATCTATCGTCATCTCAGGGCCTATTCCTGCCATATCTCTAGGTCCTCAGTACATTGACTATTCTTTCAGTCTGTTCTTTTCCATTATGTATCATTACATCATCTCTGCCTAGTCCATAACCTTTTTTTTTTCCTTTCTCTTAATGTTTTCTTTGTGCCCGGGCTTTTAAGGATGAGGGCAGTTTTCTTGCATGTCCTGGTGTTACACTCATAAAAGAAAAAATGTGGTTGTAGATTTTAGAAAATACTATTTGATAGATATTTCACTCATACTCTAATCCAACTGCTAAGCGCGAGTGTAGCTTGCAGATGCATATTATCCCCTTTTCTTGGTTTCTGCATGGGATCAGCATATGATTGCTGTGATGTTAAAGTTTATATCATCCAGCTGACAGTATAAAAATAAAAAAAATACCATAGGCTCTCATTGATGACAACTTTCACCAATAGCAGTCAAGTAGCAACATATGTAAAGGCAGTAAAGGTATAGAAAGGTGTCATATCAAGATGTAGTTAATGCCAAAATAACCCAATTTTAATATATGAATTGACTCTTCTGATATATGAATATTTCTTCCAATTTCTTTTAAGAAGGTTGTTGCTATTGTGGGGAATGGGTATGCAGGTTTTATGCTTCAGTTTCACTTCTGCTTAAACTGACTTTGCATTTCCCTTATAGGTTTTATAATTTTCCAACTCTAAAATGTGCCCTTAATTGCATATTCTTTATAAAATAGTATGCAGTTATATTGCTTGATAGGTTAGCAAAATTTATCACTTGTTTGAATGTAACTATACAGAATGTGAATTGAGGAATGTGTTGTGATTGTAGAATGCTCATGTACACACTTGTCATCATGGAAAGCAATAATGAGATGGAATCAGCACATGAGCCAACACCATAAAGTCTGATGGTACTTTAGAGATATTGAATGGTTTTTCTATAAGAATATACAGTAATATTACATTGAAGACCCATTAAGTCATCGTATTTCATTATTTAGATAAATGTATGGCTAAAGTATAAGGTTTATTTTTATTTCTTGAAGCATTTAACGTCAGGTAGACTTTGCCAACTTGCAGGGGACATTCCTTGGATGCTTTGAATGGTATAGCTAGAATTTTTTTTCCCCACGCTCACTTTTGCCGTAAGGAGAGGAAGAAACTGTTAAGATCAAGTCTTTGTTATGAGGTAGGTGCGTGAGAAGAACCTAGGACAAGGTAAGAAGGTTTCTTGGGTATCAGTTGACTTTAAAAGGCCTATGACAGGGTTGATGGAGAGGTGTAATGAAGCATGTTCCGATTAATTGGAATAAGGTAAGTTAGTTTACAGAAGTCAGTAGCTTTTACTTGAGTAGTAGAGTATGTGTGAGGGTCAGCTATGGTTAGAGTGATTGGCTTGAGGTGAATGTGGGATTGCGTCAATGTTGTTTGATGTCACCATTGTTGTTCAGTGTATGTATGGATTTGAGTATTAAGGGAAGCAAAGTCAAGTATGTAGGTCAAGGATTTGGTATTAGTTGGTGAAAATGGAAAGTTAGTCAACTGATATTTGCGGATGACACAGTGCTTTTGATTTACCTTGTCCCCAACATGAGGGCTTGATTTTGATCAGTGACATTAGTCAGGGAGGTTCCATAGAATGTATTCTCATTCCTATTTAAATTTTCACTAGATAATTTTTTTTATCTTTATGTTAATGTTACTACTTACTGTACTTTATTTTATAAGTGAAGTTATATTGTTATTTCTTCATTATTGCAGATAATGACTACCCAGGAACAATGGAAGAAGGCATGACATTTACAATAGAACCTATTGTAGCCCAGGGCTCTGAAGAAGTTTTGATATTAGAAGATGGATGGACCGCAGTTATGCTAGATAATGGCCGTGCTGCACAGTTTGAGCACACTATTCACATAACAAAAAGTGCTCATGAAATACTGACAGATTACTGTTAACAGGTTCATATATTTTAGGCAGTGCTTTAATTATGTAATATATTAGCTTTAAAATGAAAATATGTTGTGTAAATGCATTAAATTATATCACTTTCTTTGTATTAAAGTCATATCAGCATATTTATATATGATTCACCATTCTGAATGATATATGTAGTGCCAAGAAGCAAGTCCAACTTGTACAATTTTTTAATATCTTACTGATTATACACATTTGAGCTTTGGTCAGGGGCATTGTGAGTTAGTCACCACTCTTAAATAAAAAAGAAAACATATTGACATATGCGAATCTTGCCATGTTGCCTCCCCATCCACCTAACAGGTTGATAGAGGTAATGTTGTAAATTTTGCACGTGTGTGTAGTAAGTGACATTCTAAAAGAAATAAGTCTTTTGTAAGTATGGTGTGCCATGTATAAAATAGGTCTAACAGAGTACGTGATGTGAGGTAAACTGGTGTTTTATGTCACATTGCCTATTTACTTTGTGCATAGATGGGGCACAGCAAAAGGTAGAGCAGAAAGTATTTGCCCAAGATACTAGAATTCTCGAAGGAGGAGTTAATACATAATTTGGAAGTAAATCTGGAAATATTAATTAAAAGGTTTGCTTTAGTGTTCATATATATATCCCCTCCTCAATTAAAACTTTTTCTCCCCCTAATCCTAGGTTTGACCATGTCTACTCCTTGGCTATTCAGGCCAGGGATCGGGCATACCTCCGACCAAGCCTTTCCTTTTGATTTAACTCGCTCTGCTTTTGTTACAGCTACGAATTGCTGTACTGCTCAGATTTGAAGTACTAAAGCTTCCTTCTTAAGAGAAATGTTGATGACCTTAGCTCCTCTCCCATTGATAAATGTTTCTGTTCCTTAGCTAAAAACTTCTCAAATATACTTCTGTAATAAAAGCTTTCCCCCTCTCGTTCATTCTGATGGTTCTATAGCTTGCTCTCCCACTGACAAAGCCATTCTCTTTGGCTCTCATTTTTCTGCCAACTCTTCCAGAGCACCTATCCTGCTTCCCCTCTAACTCCATGCCCTCCCATATGCTTTCTTCATGCAAGGTCCATAAGGTTCTTTACTCTCTATAGACGAACAAAGACTTCGGACCCGATGGTATCTTTGCAAGGTTCCATGAGGAGTTTGCAGATGAACTGGCTCCCATGCTTTGCCATCTGTTTTGCCTCATTCTCTCATCCAGTATCAATCCTTCATCTTGAAAGCATGCTCTAGTTAAACCTATTCCTAATAAGGGTGACTGCTCTATTACTTTAAACTACCGACCTATTGCCCTCACCTCTACTATCCCAAAGGTATTCAAAACTCTTCTCAATTCACTTTTCTTGAAACATCTTGTATCAAACTCACTTATTTCTGATCACCAATACAACTTCTGCAAAGCAAGATCTACTGGTGACCTCCTGTCCTATCTTACTCATGTACGGTCATCTTCTCAGAAACTATGGGGATTCCTTCGTCATTACTCTTAACATCCCCAAGGCTTAAGACAGAGTCTGGCACAAGGCACTTCTGGCAAAACTTCCTTCATATGGTTTACCCCTTCTCCCTGTTCTCTGATTTCCAGATTTCTTTCTGACCATTTTATATAAGTGGTTGTTGACGCTTAAACATCTAGCTCATTCCCTGTTACCAGTGGTGTTCCACTCTTCATCAACGATCTTCTTCAGTCCTTATCCTCTTCTCTTATCCACACCTTTGCCAGCGATTCTACTCTTCATTTTTTCCTCTGCATACTCTTCACAAATTTCATCTGCTACTCGTAATTTAATGCCTCCAAGACACAGATTTTGCCTATATCTTTATCTATTTCTTCTGATAGCCCTATGGTCTTCAGAACTATTGAAATTTACCCCCTTAATTCTATTAATATAATAGGAATCAAGAAAGCCTCTAACTTATCTTGGAGGAATCACATAATCCAAATTTTTAAATTTGCATCCAGGAATTGGAGGTTGTTTCAATTTCGTCATTACTGTTCCTTTTTTCAGTTATTTAAAATCTATAATTGGGATCTTGTTGACTCCAATTTTGGTGTGAAGGTAGACACGCTTGGTGGTAGTAATGGTTTTACCCTTAACCTTGCACCTCCTGATAGGTCTGCATTTTTCACTCTTCAGTATTTTAATATTCGCGGTCTGAACTTCAATCTTTCACCTGTGGAACAACACCTGGGTACATCCCTCCCTAAGCTCCTTTTCTCTGAAACCCAGCTGTCTAGCCATTTCCCTTGACCTAGTTCAAATCTCTCACTATAACCTGTATTCTCATTTTCGTTCCAGAGGTGGGGTCTTTGCCTACTGCAACACTAACACCCCTACTGCAAGGCTCATGGACCTTGATTCTTTTGTCTTTGATGTTCTCTGGTTTAGGATATCTCTCACTACTAACATTATTTTCCATTGCTTCTGCTACTACTCTCCTAACTCCACTCTTTCGTTGAATATCTGTTCTCTTCCCATGAGTCCTTGGTATCTTCTCATACACATCCTGAAGTTCTCTATAGTGGAGACTTCAATGTACACCACAGTGAGTGACTTGACTCTTCTCACACTGATGTGGGAAGAATGAGCCTCTTGCTTTCTCTATTACTCACAATCTGGAGTACATTATTACACATCTTATTTGTGTTCCTAATTGCCACGAACATGCAGTTAATACTCTTGATCTATTTCTTACTTATAATTATTTACTCTACTTATATACTGTTCTTTCCCATCTTGGTAAATCTGATCATTTTGTGATCTCACTCTCTTTCATATTTGCTCCCCCTCCATCAATTCCTCCTCTTCCACGTCGCCTTTTGCACTTTGAGTGTACCCAACACGATGATTTATGTAAGTTTCTCTTCAACTTTCCATGGAATGACTACTGCTTTCGGACCTGCTACCCTGATCAGGTAGCCCTAAAAGTTGACGAGATCGCAACCACTGGAATGGAGGCATTCATCTCCTCTATTAAAACTTTTTCCATCCAATCCTTGTTTTGACTGTGCGTGCTCCATGGCTGTTCATCCCAGGGATTGGGCATGCCAGTCACACAAATCCTCTCCTGATGTAACTCGCTCTGCTTTTATTACAGCTAGGAATCGCTATACTGCTCTGATTCAAAGATCTAAACCTTCCTTCCTAAGAAAGAAAGTTGATGACTTCAGGTCCTCTCCCACTGATAAATGTTTCTGTTTCCTAGCCATAAACGTCTTCAAAATTATTTGTATCTCAAGCTTTCCCCCTATCATTCATTCTGATGTTTCTATAGCTTGCTCTCCAACTGACAAAGCAATTCTCTTTGGCTCTCATTTTTCTGCCAACACTTCCGTAAGCAAATCCAGCGCATTTGTCCCTCTTACTTTACCCCTCAAACCCTATGCCCTCTCTTATTCTTTCTTCACGCATGATCCATAAGGTTCTTCACTCTCTATAGACGAACAAAGCATTCGGACCCGATGGTATCCATGCAAGGTTCCTTAAGGAGTTTGCAGATGAACTGGCTCCTGTGCTTTGCCTTTTTTTTTTGCTTCAGTCTCCCAACCAGTATCTATCCTTCCTCTTGGAAGCATGCTCTAGTTCAACCTGTTCCTACTAATGGTGACACTCTATTCTTTCAAACTACAGACCTATTGCCCTAACCTCTATTATCACAAAGGTATTCGAAACTGCTCAATTTATTTTTTTAAATATTTTGAATCTAACTTGCTTATTTCTGATCTCCAGTATGGCTTCCATAAGGCAAGATCTACTGGTGACCTCCAGTCCTATCTTACGCATGTATAGTCATCCTTTCTGAGAAATATAGGGGATCGTGTCATTGGTCTTGACATCTCCAAGGCTTTTGACAGTCTGGGACAAGGATCTGCTGGCAAAACTTCCTGCTTATGGCTTTACCCCTTCTCTGTGTTCTCTGATTTCCAGTTTTCTTTCTGACTGATTTATATCTGTAGTTGTTGACAGCACAACATCTAGCTCATTCCCTGTTTTACCAGTAGTGTTCCACAGGGCTCTGTTCCTTCTCTTAATCAACGGTCTTCTCCAGTCCCCCATCCTCTCTTCTCCACGCTTTTGCCAATGAGTCTACCCTTCATTTCTGCATATTTTTCACAGCTTTTCATCTGCTGCTCGTAATCACTCTTGTATCACTCTACTACTTTCAACTCCGATTTGCTGAGGGTATCTGATTGGGCCACGCAAAATTTAATGCTTCCAAAACACATTTTCTGGCTATATCATTATCTTCTCCTGCTGATAGCTCTATTGTATTCAAAACTAATGAAATTTACCCCTTTAATTCTGTTAACATACTAGGAATCCAGATAACCTCTAATTTGTCTTTGAGGAATCACATAATCCAATCTTCCAATTCTGCATCCAAAAAATTGGGGGGTGTTCTTTTTTTTCAATACTTTTCCTCTTCTCAGTTACTTAAAATCCATAAAGGGGATCTTGTTGGCTTCACTGTTGGTGTGATGGTAGACTCGCTTGGTGGTAGTAATGGTTTTGTCCTTAACTAATGTATGTATTAATACCTTATGAAATATATAGCTCGGTTAACAGATAATCCCTCTAACATATTCTAATGTTATTGACTTTTTAATGTCTTTATATTGGTTTTCCTTTCATTGAGGATATTTCTTTTGGATTAAATCAGTTTTACTATCTTTAATTTTTAATTTCCTCAGGTCTCTTGTGTTCCTTTTGTTTATTACTCCCACTGTCATTGTTACTCTATACATTTCCTTGTGCTTGAGAAGGGATCCACTTAGGACCCGAAATATATCACTAGTTTCTGTGTGTTGCTTAACTAAAGGGCTTTTTTATCATTTTATGCTGTATGTTAATAGTTTGTGTTTGCTTATATATATATATATATATATATATATATATATATATATATATATATATATATATATATATATATATATATATATATATATATATATATATATATATATATATATATATATATATATATATATATATATATATATATATATATATATATATATATATATATATATATATATATATATATATATATATATATATATATATATATATATATGACGTAGGGATTTTATTATTATCCCACCGAGTGTCACCACTGACGTAGGGATTTTCCTCCTACGTATATATACTTATAATTATTAGTACCAGACGGGTACAAGGTAAGAATGGACACGCAGTGAATCCTTTGCTTATATTTATTCTAGAGTACAACACAACTTCGACGCCTCAATGCCCCCACCCTATGACTATCACAATCTATGATCTATTCGTGCCCCTGGCAAAGTTCTAACTAACCGTCTCTGCCCCGGGTGGCTCTTGAAATACCCCCAGGGGCAGGGCGTGGCTTAACATCCAATTCTCCAATGAAATCAGTGAGATCTAGTCCAGCTAATCAACGCCAGGTTCAAAGTGGAATCCCGCCTACTTCCGGGGAGGAGTTATTGGGCATCTCTCCTGGGCGTGTACCTGCGTACGAAACACAAGTTTATGTTTCCTGCGGTTTAGGAAATGGCTAACTTCCTGGCCTTTCCTGCCCTTCTCGATGCCAGATCCTAAGTCTCACGGTTCCGGTCATATATTTCCTTGACACTTTCTACAAACATTGTAATAAAATCTCTGTGCCCTCGACCAACCGTTACCCCTCAAGATCTGTTACAAGTTTCAGATTCTGGCTTCAGCATGACGGACTGGCTTCAGCATGACGGAAGTCATACGACATCCCTCCCAACCAAAACTGAAATATCTCTTATTTCAGTCGAAGCATGGGCTAATTTTCCGGGAGCTCTTGGACATATCCTAGCTAACATTAGTTTACAATAGAAATGGGGCCGAATTATTTAAGCTATTTTCTAAGAATTCCTATACAAATTACACAAACATAACATATATAGAGTACTTTTACAGACAACTAGAGCATGCAGGGTCTATTTCCTTGTTGGAAATCTGAAATACAAACATATTCTTATATTTAAACAACCATAATTCCAGTGTGAAACTAATATCAAACATTAATTAAGATCAAAAGTCAGTTTAAATCAAAACATTAATTCATCTACTTCTCTCGTTTCTTTAAAAGACAAAATTGAGTTAATTACAGTAGAATTATGACTCATTTAGAACATTAGCAAACAATTAAGTAGAGTATTAGCATGTATAAACATGTAAAATGCAATAGACCATAACATCAACAGTAATTTCTATAAGAGACCTTACCTTCATAAATTCTATTCCTATCATTATTAGAGGCATTGATTTGTCTTAAAATTAAGCCTTAAAAACTACTCCTGAAACAAAACATGTTTTACTGTGTGTAAAGTCAAAACATTTATTGTCTTTATATGCAATTACTATTCAGAGACCACTTAATATAAAAACTTAATGAACCTAAAGATTAAATCATAATTCAAATAATAATAATGCTAAAACAACACACTAATATTATTTAAGCAGAAAACAACTTATTATTCTTAGTTCAAATCATACAATTTATCCTCAAACAAAACATGTGTTACTTTCATATTATATTACTATTCAGAGACCAATGGATAGGACGACTTTTAATTTCTCTGTCTAGGACGACTTTCGTTTTCTCTGTCTAGGACGACTTTCGTTTTCTCTGTCTAGGACGACTTTTAATTTCTCTGTCTAGGACGACTTTCGTTTTCTCTGTCTAGGACGACTTTTACTTTCTCTGTCCAGGACGACTTTCGTTTTCTCTGTCTAGGACGACTTTCGTTTTCTCTGTCTAGGACGACTTTTAATTTCTCTGTCTAGGACGACTTTCGTTTTCTCTGTCTAGGACGACTTTCGTTTTCTCTGTCTAGGACGACTTTTACTTTCTCTGTCCAGGACGACTTTCGTTTTCTCTGTCTAGGACGACTTTTACTTTCTCTGTCCAGGACGACTTTCGTTTTCTCTGTCTAGGACGACTTTTAATTTCTCTGTCTAGGACGACTTTTACTTTCTCTGTCCAGGACGACTTTCGTTTTCTCTGTCTAGGACGACTTTTACTTTCTCTGTCCAGGACGACTTTCGTTTTCTCTGTCTAGGACGACTTTTAATTTCTCTGTCTAGGACGACTTTTACTTTCTCTGCCCAGGACGACTTTCGTTTTCTCTGTCTAGGACGACTTTCGTTTTCTCTGTCCCTTGCTCATGAATTCTTGCTAGGTGCGATTCCCCGGTTTCCCTCGGGGATTCTTTTGTTTTCACTCCCCCGCTGTCCTTGCTGCAGGCCCAGGTTTGTTGCCATATCTCCGTTACTCGGTTAGGCAAAACAAAAAGGACAAGGACTGGGCCCATCCCGCTAATCCTTCCAGCCCGGCTTCCTCGTCCCGCCCTCGGCCGATCTTGACTAAGACCACCACGCAGGAGACCTGCAACGTCACAGCGATTCTCTTCCTGTACGGCCCTCCACACGTACCTTCGAAGCAGATCTCGGGATGAAAATTTGAACCTCTGTCACTACTACAGTTGTAAGAAAGGTTCCCTATGACTTCAGGGTACCAACAATGGCCATACGTTGGTAATCGAGGCTATACTTTGCCTCCCCTGCAACTGCAAGTGATTGCAATCTCTATTCAATGGGCACTAGGGACTTGTCTGACGGACAAAATCTAAAGACTTTTAGAACTTGCAGGTCGGGGCTGCCTAGGAATAGGGTGGTAATGGAAGGTATGTGTCTACACAACTAGATTATTATTCCAAGATACTTAGGACTTAGCAACTGCTACATAGCATTACTCTACTATAAATGTCAAAAAGAATAATCATTAAATGCTGAGAAAAGCCACTAAAGAAACATTCTTATTAGCGGTGGCTACAGTAACATCAAGTATGAATTCAGATAAAAGATACAAATCATCAAGTTACTGCTGATTTCCTTTCAAAAATAATAATTAGCAACAGGCCATTGAGAGATAGCAACGATATCAGTCAACATAATAACATTACTAATAATCATGATCTAAAAATAAGAATAATAAACAATAAAAATAAATATACTAAATCAGAAATATCAATATATATACAATGGAGACTGGCATTCAGAAGTAAGAACAGAGTTCTATACTTATACTTCATGGCAATGCTCATTCTAACACAGTCTCTTTTAATATTTAAATTCCTGCTGTCATAATCAATGTATATATATAGAGCATAAGTGGCAACTCGCTGGCTCCACAATTTGTCAATGGGAGTTCTATCTATCCTCTAAACAGTTGCGACATGTGGCAAAAATATTTATGCAAATGGCGGTACTACCGATGTCTTATCAGTATTTATGCAATAACAGCATGCAACAATCTATTGACTGCAATAAAATGTAGGCACAATTATCGCCTAGCTTCGCTGGAAAAAACACACAAAAAAAATCAAAGACGGCTACATTCTTTTAGCATTGAACGGAGCCTCTGTCAGGCTCAGAGTCGAGTGAAAGGTAGGAAAGAGAGAGAGAGACTGGGCGACCTTGAAATACGTTGCGGTTCCCACTCACAAGTCAGCAGAGATGGGCCTCTGTCTTTTACTTGTACTGAAAATAAAAAATTGTCGCCGAGTATCTCTAAAAATAAAAATAAATAAACAAATGAACGTGAATAAACGTTAGCAATGACCATCGATAGAGTCTTACGTTTATTGTCAGCGGCTATTCTCATTCCCTCATTAACAAAAACAAAAGCAAAAAGAACTTAGTGTACAACTGCAGAACTGTCGAAGCATAAATCCATTCCTTTCTGTTTAATCTTGATAAGGACTTTACTGTAACAGCATACACATCCTTGTCTATAATGACAATCTCTCTCTTTTCATGCTATAAATCAGAGGGTTAAGTCGAAGCACACACACTGATGAAATTAAAGCAAAAAAACTAAAATCATATGTGACAGTATCCCTACTACTATCAACAAAAGTACAAATATCTTTTTCTTAACAACTTCTTAAAAAGGACTTAAGTGTCATTAATTTTAACTTTAAAACTCAGCAAATAATCTCTAATAATCTCAATTATCTTTAATTAGCCCGATTGTAATCTAAAATTCATGAAAATGCTAGGGATTAACCATGGTTATCTCTAGATAATCTTTTCAGAATCCTTTAAGTAAGATTTTAAAGATTTCTTCAATACAAAAAGAACTATAACAAAAACGGGTATCTAAGAATATAAAAAGTCTATCTCTGTGTATGCAATAATAAAAACAAAAAGAACAGCAAGCAACGTAAATTTTTATGAAAGTGATAGGATAACTTACCGTGGATGTGATGATGACGTGACATACATACTCATTTACAATTATTTTTTCGTTTACGCACTGTATAAACCCTCCCTGCACTGTTGAAAAAACACCCTTTACATTATAAATAACAGCAAGCAACGTAAATTTTTATGAAAGTGATAGATAAAATTACGGTGAATGAGGTGATAATGACGTGACATACATACTCATTTACAATTATTTTTTCGTTTATGTACTGTATAAACCCTCCCTGCACTGTTAAAAAAACACCTTTTACATTATAAATAACAGCAAGCAACGTAAATTTTTATGAAAGTGATAGATAAAATTACGGTGAATGAGGTGATAATGACGTGACATACATACTCATTTACAATTATTTTTTCGTTTACGTACTGTATAAACCCTCCCTGCACTGTTAAAAAAACACCCTTTACATTATAAATAACAGCAAGCAACGTACATTTTTATGAAAGTGATAGATAAAATTACGGTGAATGAGGTGATAATGACGTGACATACATACTCATTTACAATTATTTTTTCGTTTACATACTGTATAAACCCTCCCTGCACTGTTAAAGAAACACCCTTTACATTATAAATAACAGCAAGCAACGTAAATTTTTATGAAAGTGATAGATAAAATTACGGTGAATGAGGTGATAATGACGTGACATACATACTTATTTACAATTATTTTTTCGATTACGTACTGTATAAACCCTCCCTGCGCTGTTAAAAAAATACCCTTTACATTATAAATAACAGCAAGCAGCGTAAATTTTTATGAAAGTGATAGATAAAATTACGGTGAATGAGGTGATAATGACGTGACATACATACTCATTTACAATTATTTTTTCGTTTACGTACTGTATAAACCCTCCCTGCACTGTTAAAAAAACACCCTTTACATTATAAATAACAGCAAGCAACGTACATTTTTATGAAAGTGATAGATAAAATTACCATGAATGAGGTGATGATGACGTGACACACACTCATTTACAATTATTTTTTCGTTTACGAACTGTATAAACCCTCCCTGCACTGTTTAAAAAACACCCTTTACATTATAAATAAAAGCACGCAACGTAAATAAAAAAAAAAATGAAAATACTGAAAATGTTTTTTTTCAATATTTTAATATTTTTGCGTATACCCATAAAATAAAATAATGATTTATCCAAAAAAAAAACGCGATAGAGTGAGAACGCGAACCAAGAATCGCGAATAACCGAGGTAACACTGTATATGTATATATATATATATATATATATATATATATATATATATATATATATATATATATATATATATATATATATATATATATATATATATATATACACACCTAATTGTTATTACCAAATTGTGCTTACGGGAAAGAGCCCCAAGCTCATAGCTTACCGTCTTCTGGTCGGTTCCATTTTGTACTTGGCGATACTTATCATTCTTGTCCTTAAAATTATGTATTAAGTTAGCATTAAATACCTCCTCGATTAGGGAATTCCAATTATCAACTACTCTTACACTAAAAAACTACTTCCTTAAATCCTGCAAAGAAGTTTTCTTACTATGCTTCAAACTATGACCTCTAGTTCTAGTGCCAGCCATATCAAAATATCGATCCCTAGCCACTCTGCCATAACCTAGAAGGAGTTTAAAAACCATCACCATATGCCCGTCTTTCTTCTAGCTTCGAGTGATGGTAAGTCTAATTCCCTCAGCCTCTCATCATAACTGAGATGGCATATTTCTGACACCAGTTTCGTGGCAAATCTTAGAACTTTTTCCAGCTTAACTTCATGCCTTTTCAAGTGTAGATTTCAAAGGGGGCTACATATTCAAGCTTTAGCTTCACATAGGTTACATAAATATTTCTGAACATTCCCTTAATCATGTGCGTGAAGGCTACCTTTACATATGCTAAGAAAGCAAATGCTGCCCTTACTATGCCATTTATATGCATTTTTGGAGACAAATCGGCCAGTATGTTTACTCTTAGATATCTCTCATTTTCTCTTTCTTGAAGTTTTGCTCCTGCCATTGAGTAGTTAAGCTTGGGCCTTCTTGCACTTGTACCCATTCTCATTACCTTACAGTTTGAAGTATGGAATTTCATTAGAAACTTTTCTGACCACTTCTGCAGACTGCTGAGGTCTTCCTGAAGTTCTCTTTCATAAAAATTTACATTGCTTGCTGTTATTTATAATGTAAAGGGTGTTTTTTTAACAGTGCAGGGAGGGTTTATACAGTGTAAACGTAAAAATATATTAAAATATCTATGTACATATAGGCGGATCCTACTTCGCGGATTTCCTGGTTTGCAGTGGGTCCCGGAACCGAACAACCGCGATAAGTGAGGCAACACTGTGTGTATGTATATATATATATATATATATATATATATATATATATATATATATATATATATATATATATATATATATATATATATATATATATATATATATATATATATATATATATATATATATATATATATATATATATATATATATATATATATATATATATATATATTACACAGTAATCCCTTGCTCTGTTGAGATATATATATATATATATATATATATATATATATATATATATATATATATATATATATATATATATATATATATATATATATATATATATATATATATATATATATATATATATATATATATATATATATATATATATATTTGCAGAGGAACTCTTTAAACTGGAAAAGTAGATGAATGAAGAGGAGAAAGAAAAGGCAACCCCAGAACCCAAAAGACTTACAAGCAGGTCAGAGAGAAACCTTCACTCCTGGATCAAGCTTAGCCTACTAAACCGCAGCACTCGAGTTAAAATGCAAGGGCAGTACTACACCTACAAACCACACGAAAATGGTACCCTCCTTGGAGTTCTCAGTCCCTTCCACTTCAATTGCCTCATGGAAAAGATCATGGCCAGTAAATAAGGCCAAGATCTTCAACTATACAGATGACTTTGCCCTCTTCACAAGAGGTGATAGGTCTTTTAACAAGACCCAGCTATGCCTCAAGAAGATATACCAAGCTTCCATCTCCCTTTCGACTTAATATAAATGCCCTCAAAACTAAGGTGCTCCCCATCCACCAGCAAAGACCAAACACAAAATTGGTCTTAAATAATGACCCATTGGACTGGGTCACTAGGCAGCTTTACCTAGGGGTATACATCGACAGCCCACTCTCCTTTGGACCTGAGATACAATACCTACGCGTCAAGTGCAACATGCGTCAGACCATACTACAGCAACTACCGAGCATCTACAACGGCGCAATTTTCAGTCTCCTTTCAACATGCAAGCTAAATGGAACCTCATGGGCTATGCTTGTCTCACCCCACCCTCTGGCTCCTTGAAACCAACTATGGGCCAAGATCAAGATCATCCAAAATAATTCCATGTGGACCATCCTAGGAGCCCTCAAAACTAAGGTGCTCCCCATCCACCAGCAAAGACTAAACACAAAATTGGTCATAAATAACGACCCATTGGACTGGGTCACTAGGCAGTTTTACCTAGGGGTATACATCGACAGCCCACTCTCCTTTGGACCTGAGATACAATACCTACGCGTCAAGTGCAACATGCGCCAGACCGTACTACAGCAACTGCCGAGCATCTACTACTGCGCAATTTTCAGTCTCCTTTCAACATGCAAGCTAAATGGAACCTCATGTGCTATGTTTGTCCCACCCTACCCTCTGGCTCCTTGAAACCAACTATGGGTCAAGATCAATATCATCCACAATAATTCCATGTGGACCATCCTAGGAGCCCCCATGTGGACTAAAATAGAAAACCTACAGCTAGAATCCAATCTCCTGCCACTAAAGCATAGATCTTTAAAGAGAATGACCCTCACAGTGGCAAAAACCACTGCAGCATAACGTTCCTGTCTCGCTGACACTAACTTCAAACTAGCCTCAGCCAGCACCTGAACCTCCCCAAAAGGACTTGGGCAGCCAAGGTCTGTGCTTATCCAAGAACCTGGACACTTCGCAGTCTGACTACTGATGCCCTCCTCCATGGGACGACCAGCTGCTCGACATAATGATCGAGCTTCCTGACAACCCCAAGAGCTCAGTCAACCTGCTTGTCCTCAAAACATATACAAGTACAAAATTCAGAGCTGATGCAGGTATAACTCTTGAATCATCTACACAGACGGTTCAGTTAAACAAGAAACTGGAGCCTCAGCTGCCATCTTCATCATTAAAGAACATGTAGAATCCTGGAGATTGTCAAACTCCTGTTCCTCACTCCAAACTAAGCTGGTTGCCATCGCCAATGCCATTAACTTCTTCACTCAACAAATAAAACTGACCATACCCTCATTCTCACTGACTCCAAAGGTGCCTTACAGGCCATTACGAAGACATCCAGAGACAATATTAGAATCATCACCAACATCCTTCACCTCTACCACAGACCTATCAGCATTGGCAAAGCTTCACCCTTGCTTGGATACCCAGCCAATTCGGCATCAAAGGAAATGAAGAAGCCAACCAAGCAGCCAAACTTGAATTTTCGGGCAGAGATTCAAGTATCCCTGCCCCACGGGACCTTCCAAATAAAGGCCAAGGCTACCAGATCACTCTTCAGTCTGCAATTAGCAAAACACAATATGTGGACGGACACCGAATCTGCCTCTATGTTGTGGTACAAAATGCCACCAACCTCCAGTATGTCACCCTACCCAAGAACCTCTACAGAAGAACAGCAGTCAGCATCTATCGACTGAGACTCGGATACAAATGCATCTGGCAAGTGATCGAGAACCTCGTTAAGGAGTGCACTTTCTGCCAGGAAGATATGCTGCAACGCCTCCTCCACTACATCCTCGAATGTGAAGTCTTCTCAGAAATACAATGGAAGACTGGAGCCCCAGTAACTCTTTAGCATTGACTCAAATGCCCTCATGCTGCTAGCATCATAATAGGAGCAGCAGTGAAGCATCTGGACAGCCTACAGAAAATTATCAGCCAGTACCCACCACCCATATAATCAAGCAACAGCATATAGACTTAGCAAAAAGCTAAAGAGGTTGAGAACACTTCCCTCAACCTCTCAAGTGTGAACCCAACACACACTGGTTTGGTTCCAATAAGGAAGCCTTGTCCCTTGCTGGTTATCAGCAAACATATTTTTCTTCCTATATTATGTTCATTCATTACCTTACGCAGGAAATTGGGTTATGGCACGTCTTGAGTAAGGGTACTGTGATGTAGGTCGAGAACCCCTATATATTGAAATATGTGTCACCAAACTAGTGCCAGAAATAAGCAGTCTTAGTTATGAGGAGAGGCTGTTGGAATTAGACTTACCATCACTCGAAGCTAGAAGAATGAGGGGGGGATATGGTGACGGTTTTTAAACTCGTTTTTGGTTATGTCAGAGTGGATAGGCATCGATATATTGTTATGGCTGGCACTAGAACTAGAGATCATAGTTTGAAGCTTTGTAAGAGAATTTCTTTACAGGATGTAAGGAAGTACTTTTTTAGTGTAAGAGTAGTTGAAGACTGGAACACGCTAAGTGAGGAGGTAGTTAATACTAACTCAATCCATAGTTTTAAGGACATGTATGATAAGCATCACTAAGTACAAAAATGGAACCAACCAGGAGACGGGGAGTTACGAGCATGAGGCCCTCTCCCATAAGCACAAATAGGTAATTACAATTATGTAATTACACACACACATATTTGAGCAAATCATCTTTTTGGCGACAGTAAGACAACATGGCTTCAGAGAAGGTAGATCAACAGTAACAAACTTATTAGAATTTTATGATGAGGCAAGCCGAATCTTACAGGAAAGAAGGCTGGGCAAATTGCATATTCCTAGACTTCCAGAAAGCATTTCACACGGTCCCACACAGGAGACTTATTAAGACGCTACAAGCAATGGTGAGAATAAGTGGATATGTCTTGGAATGGATAAAAACTTACTTGGAAGGGAAAAGAGGATAAGAGTAAGACATTCAGTGTCTGAATGGAGAAGAGTTAGTCGTGGGGGTCCACAGGGTTCAGTTTTAGGGCTACTTATATATGTAAATGACCTACCAAGAGTCTGTGAATTCATTCATGGATATGTATGCAGATGATGCAAAGATTGTGAAGACAATAAGAAACGAGAACAATGGTAGAAAACTTCAGGAAGACCTAAACAGTCTAAAGGAGTGGTTAGAAAAGTGGCTAAAGAAATTCAATGCTTCAAAATGTAAGGTAATTAGAAAGGGTTCAAGTGCAAAAAGGCCCAAGCTTAACTACTCAATGGCAGGAGCAGAACTTCAAAAGACAGAAAATAAGAGAGATCTAGGAGTAAATATACTGGCCAATTTGTCTCCAAAAAAATGCATATAAATGGCATAGTAAGGGCAGCATATGCTTTTTTAGCAAATGTAAGGGTAGACTTCAGGCACATGAATAAGGAAATGTTCAGAAATATTTATGTAACCCATGTGAGGCCAAAGCTTCAATATGTAGCCCCCTTTTGGAATCCACACTTGAAAAAGCATGAAGTTAAACTGGAAAAAGTTCATAGACATGCCACGAAACTGGTGCCAGAAATATGGCGTCTCAGTTATGATGAGAGGCTGAGGGAATTAGACTTACCATCACTCAAAGCTAGAAGAATGAGGGGGGATATGGTGACGGTTTTTAAATTCCTTCATGGTTATGAAAGTGGATAGTGATCGATATTTTGATATGGCTGACACTAGAACTAGAGGTCATAGTTTGAAGCTTCGTAAGAAACTTCTTTGCAGGATGTAAGGAAGCACTTTTTTAGTGTAAGTAGTTGTTAACTGGAATTAACTAAGTGAGGAGGTAGTTAATGCTAACTCAATCCATAGTTTTAAGGATAAGTATCATAAAGAACAAATTGGAATCGATCAGGAGACGGGAAATTACGAGATTGGGGCTCATTCCCGTAAGCACAAT
>JAXCGZ010010303.1:15000-36878 GCA_037179515.1 Halocaridina rubra | reverse complement strand
TCCAACCTCACCCTTGGCTTCATGTTCACATTTAATTCAATTCCCAATCTCATTCGGGTAATACAATACTCCAATAAGCACATTACATATGTGAAAACATGAATCCTTTTTTACCCCAACCGGGACTCGAACCTAGGACTTATAATTACCAAGTCAAGGCGCTACCAACTACACACCACAGAAGGTATAAAAGGAATCCAACCTTATAGCTTATATCTGCTATACTTTGGAATGAACGCATTCTATCTGAATGCCACTATGTTCATATTACAGATTCCCCAACCTCACTCGTGGCTTCATGTTCGCATTTAATTCAATTCCCAATCTCATTCGGGTCATACAATACTCAAATAAGCACATTACATATGTGAAAACATGAATCATTTTTTACCCCGACCGGGACTCGAACCTAGGACTTATAATTACTAAGTCAAGGCGCTACCAACTACACACCACAGAAGGTTAAAAGGAATCCAACCTTATACCTTATATATGCTATACTTTGGAATGAACGCATTCTATTTGATTGCCACTATGTTCATATTACAGATTCCCCAACCTCGCTCGTGGCTTCATGTTCGCATTTAATTCAATTCCCAATCTCATTCGGGTCATACAATACTCAAATAAGCACATTACATATGTGAAAACATGAATCATTTTTTACCCCGACCGGGACTCGAACCTAGGACTTATAATTACTAAGTCAAGGCGCTACCAACTACACACCACAGAAGGATTAAAAGAAATCCAACCTTATAGCTTATATCTGCTATACTTTGGAATGAACGCATTCTATCTGAATGCCACTATGTTCATATTACAGATTCCACAACCTCACTCGTGGCTTTGTGTTCGCATTTAATTCAATTCCTAATCTCATTTGGGTCATACAATACTCAAATAAGCACATTACATATGTGAAAACATGAATAATTTTTTACCCCGACCGGGACTTGAACCTAGGACTTATAATTACTAAGTCAAGGCGCTACCAACTACACACCACAGAAGGTATAAAAGGAATCCAACCTTATAGCTTATATCTGCTATTCTTTGGAATGAATGCATTCTATCTGAATGCCACTATGTTCATATTACAGATTCCCCAACCTCACTCTTGGCTTCATGTTCGCATTTAATTAATTTCCCAATCTCATTCGGGTCATACAATACTCAAATAAGCACATTACATATGTGAAAACATGAATCATTTTTTACCCCGACCGGAACTCGAACCTAGGACTTATAATTACTAAGTCAAGGCGCTACCAACTATACACCACAGAAGGTATAATAGGAATCCAACCTTATTGCATATATCTGCTATACTTTGGAATGAACGCATTCTATCTGAATGCCACTATGTTCATATTACAGATTCCCCAACCTCACTCGTGGCTTCATGTTCGCATTTAATTCAATTCCCAATCTCATTCGGGTCATACAATACTCCAATAAGAACATTACATATGTGAAAACATGAATCATTTTTAACCCCAACCGGGACTCGAACCTAGGACTTATAATTATTAAGTCAAGGCACTACCATCTACACACCACAGAAGGTATAAAAGGAATCCAACCTTATAGCTTATATCTGCTACACTTTGGTATGAACGCATTCTATCTGAATGCCACTATGTTCATATTACAGATTCCCCAACCTTACTCGTGGCTTCATGTTCGCATTTAATTCAATTCCCAATCTCATTCGGGTCATACAATACTCAAATAAGCACATTACATATGTGAAAACATGAATAATTTTATACTCAGACCGGGAATCGAACCTAGGACTTATAATTACTAAGTCAAGGCGCTACCAACTACACACCACAGAAGGTATAAAATGAATTCATCCTTATAGCTTATATCTGCTATACTTTGGAATGAACGCATTCTATCTGAATGCCACTATGTTCATATTACAGATTCCCCAACCTCACTCGTGGCTTCATGTTCGCATTTAATTCAATTCCCAATCTCATTCGGGTCATACAATACTCAAATAAGCACATTACATATGTGAAAACATGAATCATTTTTTACCCCGACCGGGACTCGAACCTAGGACTTATAATTACTAAGTCAAGGCGCTACCAACTACACACCACAGAAGGTATAAAAGGAATCCAACCTTATAGCTTATATCTGCTATACTTTGGAATGAACGCATTCTATCTGAATGCCACTATGTTCATATTACAGATTCCCCAACCTCACTCGTGGCTTCATGTTAGCATTTAATTCAATTCCCAATCTCATTCGGGTCATACAATAACCAAGCAAGCACATTACATATGTGAAAACATGAATCATTTTTTACCCCGACCGGGACTCGAACCTAGGACTTATAATTACTAAGTCAAGGCGCTACCAACTACACACCACAGAAGGTATAAAAGGAATCCAACCATATAGCTTATATCTGCTATACTTAGGGATGAACGCATTCTATCTGAATGCCACTATGTTCATATTACAGATTCCCCAACCTCACTCGTGGCTTCATTTTAGCATTTAATTCAATTCCCAATCTCATTCGGGTCATACAATAACCAAGCAAGCACATTACATATGTGAAAACATGAATCATTTTTTACCCCGACCGGGACTCGAACCTAGGATTATAATTACTAAGTCAAGGCGCTACCAACTACACACCACAGAAGGTATAAAAGGAATCCAACCTTATAGCTTATATCTGCTATACTTAGGGATAAACGCATTCTATCTGAATGCCACTATGTTCATATTACAGATTCCCCAACCTCATTCTGTAATATGAACATAGTGGCATTCAGATAGAATGCGTTCATCCCTAAGTATAGCAGATATAAGCTATAAGGTTGGATTCCTTTTATACCTTCTGTGGTGTGTAGTTGGTAGCGCCTTGACTTAGTAATTATAAGTCCTAGGTTCGAGTCCCGGTCGGAGTAAAAAATGATTCATGTTTTCACATATGTAATGTGCTTGCTTGGTTATTGTATGACCCGAATGAGATTGGGAATTGAATTAAATGCTAAAATGAAGCCACGAGTGAGGTTGGGGAATCTGTAATATGAACATAGTGGCATTCAGATAGAATGCGTTCATCCCTAAGTATAGCAGATATAAGCTATAAGGTTGGATTCCTTTTATACCTTCTGTGGTGTGTAGTTGGTAGCGCCTTGACTTAATAATTATAAGTCCTAGGTTCGAGTCCCGATCGGGGTAAAAAAAATGATTTATATATATATATATATATATATATATATATATATATATATATATATATATATATATATATATATATATATATATATATATATATATATATATATATATATATATATATATAGATATACATATATACATATATATATATATATATATATATATATATATATATAAATATATATATATATATATATATATATATATATATATATATATATATATATATATATATATAAATATGTGAGTGTGTGTATGTGTGTGCGTGTGTGTGTGTGCGTGCTCAAGCCTGTGTGTAATAGCTTTTACGGTATTACTTATTATATATGTCAATCATTTAGGGCCCGTGCTAGCTTCATTGTAGAGCGATCGAGTTAGTATGCTACTAGCGTCGATTCGAACCCACCACGGAGAGTTAGGGGGTCTTAACCCCCTGCTCCAACATACCTCAATTACATGGGGACTAATTGCGACACATAAAAGAGTGCATTATCTGCTCAAAGTAAAGTTTTTCCTTTTTTTTTATATTTTAGATATTTAGATAGTTTCCATGTGATCCCACGGGGCCCGTACTCACAAATGCTAAAATCGTCTCTTTTTGTTCTAGGTCCCACGGTGCCCGTAATCACAAATGCTATAATCGTCTCTTTTTGTTCCAGGTTCCACGGGGCCCGTAATCACAAATGCTAAAATCGTCTCTTTTTGTTCCAGGTACCCCGGCCTCTTTCCATGAAGAAGGAAGGCATACAGACCCGCAATCGCAAGTTGAGCTCCAAATCCAAGAAGAAGAAGGGCATGTTAGGTTTTCCAGACATGCTGAAACCACTGGACAAAGGAGGGTTTGGAGGCTTCGGTACTGGTGGTTCAGGCTTCGGTTCCATGTCTCACTACATGTACGGAGGTCAGATGCATGGCTCATCTATGGCCGGTGGCTTCATGTCTGCGCCACCCATGCATGGGATGTCTGCCATGTCTGGAGTGGGTCTGGGTCTCTCTTCCACATCGCAAATCCAGATTCCTTCAGCTTCCAGTTTAGGTCTCTCCTCTTCCAACAGTATAGTTGGAGCGATGGCCTAGGGACACGCCTCCGCCGACGGCCGTAGCAGCAGCAGCAGCCTGTTGGCCAGCCTCAGCCGTGAGGGAGCTGCCTGTTTTGCATCCCCCTCAGCCTCACAGGCCATGGATGTGGCAGACTCTCAGCCCTCTTATAGCGGTGCCCACCACCTCTACACTTCTGAAAGCATTTCTGGTGCCTCTGGTATGAGGGGATTGTGTAGCAGTGGGCGAAGTGGCCCTGACCAAGTAGGTTGTGGGGAGGGGGGCAGTAGTAGTGGTTACCTGGAGTCTCTCATACCCCAACAACAACAACAACACCATCACCACCACCACCACCCTCACCTCGCATCGTCCTCTTCCTCCTCTTCTTCGGGTGCCACCTGATGCGGTGCTGGTAGCCGTCGTGCGGACCATCAGTCTATTATTATCTGCAGAGGCCCTTCTTCGGCGTCCATGTCTTTCAGGTGCTAAGTGATACTTAGGCAAAGAATGTGTCCAGGATGCCTGAGCATGCTGACAAATCCATCACGCTTGCGTCCGTTGCGCTCGTCGAATACTCCTCCATGTGCGAGCACGAATCGCCTCATTCCAGTGACACTGTGATGTAAAAATTCTCTTCAGCTGTGCTCAGGCTTTGACACAGACAGAGCTGGACCCAGACATTCTCACAGTGGTACAAGAGAAACTAGTTCCCCCACACCTAAGGGCTCACCCTTACAAAAATATCTGGGTAAATTTTCAGAACAAATACGCACTTAATTTGATTATCGAATATATTACTCTTCAGCTTTTGCATTTATTTATTTATTTATTTATTTATTTATTTGTTATAAAATGACAATTTGTTTATTTATATGTTGTGGTAGTTAAATACATTTATAATTATTTACAATCCCTGAGAAGATTTGAGTTTGACCATCATTTGATAATATAAACTGCACCTTACTATTATCATGGCATTATTATTATAATTATTATTATTATTGATATTATTTTTATTATTTATTATTATTATTATTATTATTATTATTATTATTATTATTATTATTATTATTATTATTATTATTATTATTATTATTATTATTTGGAATTTGTTTGCGGGTGAACAATAAAGGGGAAATGTTGAAGTGGTTTAAAATCACCGGATTCACATCTGCCAGTGACTTCTGTGAGCTTGTCTTAACTGAGGTCATTAAGTACTGTATCTGGCAGGAGAGGAGCTATCCAGAAAGCTTGACTTAATTGACTGATGAAATTAATTATGGACCAAGTCCTATATAAGTGTCAAATGGTGTCGCTTTTTGTAATAATGGCCGCTATGAAAAATTCTGAAAGGACGTAAAAGTATACAATGAAAATGTTGAGATCATTTGAAAACAAAGCAGGTAAAAAGAAAGACAGTAGATGAGGGGAAAATAGATGTTGTATATAAATACTCATTATATATTCAAGGCACATCACTGGGGGAAACTCATTCGCCCTCTCTTAACAATCCGGCCTTTTTGAACGAGAAATTATTTTGCTCCATCATTCCTGACTTGTGAAGTCAGTCTGACAGATATTAGTAGTATCTACTAATCATATGAAAAAGAAAAGTTAATGATTCTTATTGAAATTAAAAGATGGAAAGAAAATACATTGTTTGGAATGTGCGTACTCTGAGAGGCACTTTCGCGTACCTTGCAGAATGACCAGCAAAGTGTAGATAAGGATATGATTATAAAAATTTTGTTTATCTCTATAATTACTAGTCGCCTATTTTTATTATCATGATGTGTCTTCTCGTCCCTACTTCGCCCTGGTCAGAATAAAACACAAAATAACTAAACAATTGAAAATAATGGTAAAAAAAAAACAATATAATGAAACCGTTATTTTGTTAGTGTTTGTATCTTTAAAAATTCATGGTAAATATTCATGTGCTTTAATGTAAATAAACTTATTGTATTCATCAAAGAGCGCTTGATAGTGACACGCCTACTTTTCTCCGGCCGAGTGTGTGAGAGGACGAAAACCGAAGAGCGTCGTCACTGTCAGCCAGTAAACAGTTAGTAAGGTGCATGTGGGGGCAGGGCTATCTGTCGCTCTTTGATGAATAGATTATATACATCACGTGACCAGATCAGTGCCTATGAGATTAGGAAAAGGAGGCTATATGTCCTCTATGCCTGAGGCTCACATTCACTCGTCACAAACCAGGTCACGGGGCCAGGGTAAGAAGATGAATATAAGTAAAAGAAGATGAAGAAAAAGGAGAAATATATACAAAAACCTCTTTTTTTGTGGTTTATGGAGTATTTATGTAGTATGAGAAGATTGATTCACTGTACCATGTCTTCATTGTTTTAACAACCCGTATTGATGGGAACATCAAGACACGCTTTCTGGCAAGAAAAATAATAAAATAAAGTTCGGCTCTCTATTGGTGTAGAAGAGAATTTATGCTTGAAACATGAAAAGAGAGACGTTGACAACGAATCCAGGACCACATATGGGTTATAGAACAGTGTGGAAGGTGATGATCACCCTGAGGCAGCTTGCCTACAACTGGAGCAGTCATGTCAACAAGACCTCCTTGTATACAAAGACCATATAAACATGAGCGATGTATGAGCCAATCCTATAACGAATTCATGTTTAGCCGTTGATATACCGAAAGCCATTAGCACTTGTGAGTGGCAGAATGACCTTCAGTGTACAGGGCCCAAAGTCTTCAGTTGAAGGAAAAACTTGAGCGTGACAGCACCTGAAGACGTCATTGCAGTAATTTATGTTTTGAATTAATAAAGATTTGTATCATGATGATGGTTGTATTATTATTATTATTATTATTATTATTATTAGTAGTAGTAGTAGTAGTAGTAGTAGTAGTAGTAGTAGTAGTAGTAGTAGTAGTAGTAGTAGTAGTAGTAGTAGTAGTAGGAGAAGTAGAAGAATTATTGCTTCCTCCACTAACCTCACTGCTCTGTATTTGTGAAGACGGGCAAAATTTACCAAGATTGGAACTGGCTGTCATATTGGTTTGGACACTTGGGTGGGATGGGTATAGAGAGGCTGGAAAAGTCAAATGAATCTCCGTGGAGGATTTGCATATCTGAGGGGAGGAATTTTAGCTATGGGGTGGAACTGGAGAGAAATTTCAGACCAGAGATTATTCCAAACCGAGAAAGAATTCCATATGTGCGCTGTGTAGATGCATCAAAACTGGTTATAATTTTAGCTATAGGAAGGAAATGGAGGGAAATTTTAGTGTGAGGAGGCTCTTTAAATTGGAAAATATATAGTCTGTACACTGTACTCCAAAATAACACAACTATTAGGCTATTATGATTTGACTCCAGTAGCTCATTTGTAGACCTACTGTGCCTGACATACTTGATGAAAGGTGCTTCGATCCTGCTGCAGATCTATGGGACTATGGGATGGGCATTAGGCCTAAATCCCCTTATAGCTCCATTTTGTCTGTATCCCCCTCATCCACGTGGGTACTGATGGAGACACATAAATTGGCAGGAAAAGGGCTGTCACAAATTGAAACTTCCCAATACACAACTGACTAGAACATTTTTTCTGTCTTTATGAATGTGACGCCATGACGGGCAAAAAAAAAAAATGCCATTATCGGGCATGGGCAAGAAGAAGCATAAAACAAAGAGGAACAGAGATGTGGAGTGATGTGACTTGTCGGAATTAGCCCTTGTTTACGACTTTACACTCATTGAGGTTTGAAAAGCAATGTAGCTTCATAAATTAATATAATAATTGCGACTGTAAACGCATAATGGAGGAAATATATATCAGAAAACAATTGAAAATGGTTGGATGAATTGAGAAGACTGGATCACAAGGGGAAAGTTTATCCTGGGACATTGAGAACCTCTGAGCAAGTTCTTCCAATGCCTAGTACCGCTGCAAAGCACCCTATGGGACAATCTCGTCATATTCTTCAAGCCCTGATGATCTCAATAAAAGGAAGGATTAGAAATTGGCATATGAATTACTTTCATAAATAAATTTATCTACATATTGTCATATTGCCAGACTTTAATGTAGATACAAATAGTCCGTCTGGTCCGTGTCACTGAGATATCTGGTACATCAAACCGCTGCAGAGACCCTATCGCATGAGTGGCTATTTCATGAGCATTTCTGTTTGATATATATATATATATATATATATATATATATATATATATATATATATATATATATATATATATATATATATATATATATATATATATATATATATATATATATACATATATATATATATATATATATATATATATATATATATATATATATATTATATATTTATATATATATATATATATATATATATATATATATATATATATATATATATATATATATATATATATATATATATATATATATATATATATATATATATATATATATATATATATATATATATATATATATATATATATATATACATACATATATATAAATATATATATATATATATATATATATATATATATATATATATATATATATAAATATATATATATATATATATATATATATATATATATATATATATATAAATATATATATATATATATATATATATATATATATATATATATATATATATATATATATATATATATATATACTGAATATGTTATTTGGGTACACAATTTTCATTGGAGGGAGGTTGTGAAATTCTTTTATTTAGAGTTTTTTTATTATTATTATTGTTATTATTATTGTTATTATTATTATTATTATTCTTATTATTATTATTATTATTATTATTATTATTATTATTATTATTATTATTATTATTATTATTATTATTATTATTATTGTTATTATTATTATTATTATTATTATTTTAATTATTATTATCATTATTATTATTATTATTATTATTATTATTATTATTATTATTATTATTATTATTATTACCGGCATGTCGTTAGAGGCGGCTAAAAGAAATAAATATGTTAGACGATAAGCCGACATTCTCTCTCTCTCTCTCTCTCTCTCTCTCTCTCTCTCTCTCTCTCTCTCTCTCTCTCTCTCTCTCTCTCTCTCTCCTCTCTCTCTCTCTCTCTCTCTCTCTCTCTGGGGATATTGCAGAGAGCATCAGACAAGACTTGGATCAAATGAATTTCACAAGAAGATTGTATCTTGGGAAATGTAGTGGCCACTTGCAGACTCTGGATCTCTGCAAGTTCAATATTCATAATGTTTCCTTCGAAGTTACATATGCTAAGTATAAGGTATGCCTTGAAAGACACCTTTTAAATGGCCATTTTATAAGCTGTATCTTGAAGGACACATTCAAAAGGACCACTTCAAGGCTGCACAGACTAAGTATAAGGTCTGCCTTGAAAAGCACGTATGAATTGACCACTTCATAAATTGTCCCTTAAGGAACTCATGCACAATGACGACTTCAAGGCTGCATAGACCAATCATATGGTCTGCCTTGAAAGATACATGTAAAATTATCACTTCCAAGCTGCATAGACTAATTACAAGGTCTGGCTTGAAGGGCAACATGTAATATGTTTACATCAAGGCTGCATAGACTAACTGTAAGGTCTGCCTTTAAGGACACATCTAATAATACCACTTCAAGGCTACATAAACCAAGTATAAGACCTGCTTTGAAGGACACGTAAAATGACCTCTTCAAGTTCACATATACCATTCAAGGTCTGCATTGAGAGATACATGTAAAATGTATTCTTCAAAGCTGCATAGACCATGTATAAGGTCTGCCTTGAAGCACACATGTAAAGTGACCGTAAGCTGTGCCTTCAAGACCAACAATAAAAATATATTCTCCACAGTGTTACGTTTCCGGCATTTTTGGATCTAGGAGAGACATGTAACAGGATGCAGAGGAGAGTTATGTGATTACCTAATAGTGATTACCTAATTGTGTTTACGGGAAAGAGCCCAAAGCTCGTATCTTCCCGTCTCCTCATCGGTTCCATTTTATACTTAGTCATACTTATCATACCTGTCCTTAAAACTATGGACTGAGATAGCATTAACTACCTCCTCGCTTAGCCAATTCCAATTATCAACTACTCTTACACTGAAAAAGTATTTCCTTACATCCTGCAAAGAAGTTTTCTTACGAAGCTTCAAACTATGACCTCTAGTTCTAGAGCCTGCCATATCGAAATATCGATCCCTATCCACTCTATCATAACCATGAAGGAATTTAAAGACTGTCACCATATCCCCCCTTACTCTTCTAGCTTCGAGTGATGGTAAGTCTAATTCCCTCAGCCTCTCATCATAACTGAGATTGCGTATTTCTGGCACCAGTTTCGTGGCATGTCTTTGAACTTTTTCAAGCTTAGCTATGTGCTTTTTCAAGTGCGGATTCCAAAAGGGGGCTGCATATTCGAGTTTTGGCCTCACATAGGTTACATAAATATTTCTGAACATTTCCTTGTCCATGTGCCTGAAGGCTACCCTTACATTGATAAGAATGCATATGCTGCCCTTACTATGCCATTTATATGTATTTCTGGAGACAAATCTGCCAGTATGTTTACTCCTAGATCTCTCTCATTTTCTGTCTCTTGAAGTTGTACTCCAGCCACCGAGTAGTCAAGCTTGGGCCTTCTTGCACTTGTACCCATTCTCATTACCTTACATTTTGAAGTATTGAATTTCATTAGCCACTTTTCTGACCACTCATGCAGATTATTTAGATCCTCCTGAAGTTCTCTACCATTGTTCTCGTTTTTTACTTTCTTCACAATCTTTGCATCATCTGCAAACATATTCATGAATGAATTTACAGACTCTGGTAGGTCATTTACATATACAAGGAACAAAAGTGGCCCTAAAACTGAACCCTGTGTAACTCCACTACTAACTCTTCTCCATTCAGACACTGAGTGTCTTACTCTAACCCTCTGTTCCCTTCCTTCTAAGTAAGTTTTTATCCATTCCAAAACATGTCCACCTATTCTAGCCATTGATTGCAGCTTCCTAATAAGTCTCCCATGTGGAACAGTGTCAAACGCTTTCTGGAAGTCTAGGAATATGCAATCTGCCCAGCCCTCTCTTTCCTGTAAGATTTGGCTTACCTCATCATAAAATTCTAATAAGTTTGTTACTGTTGATCTACCTTCTCTGAAGCCATGTTGCCTCACTGACAAAAAGTTGAAGGATTCCAAGTGAAGAGAGATATGTTTCCTTAGTAGTTTCTCCATAACTTTGCAAACTATACTGGTCAAGGAAACTGGTCTATAGTTCAGAGCCGTATCCCTCTTTCCCTTTTTGAAGATAGGTATCACATTTGCTTGTTTCCAGCATCTTGGAATCTCCCCCGACTCCAGTGACTCCATAAATATGATACTTAGTGCCAATGATATTGTGTTTGCGCATTTTTTAAGCACATAAGGGGATATGTCACCAGGACCTGTAGCTTTATGAACATCTAAATCCATCAGCGCTTTGCATACCTCTGTGGCTGTAAGGTTAATGTTCTCTAATACCGGCCCTTGAGCTTCTATCACTGCAATCTGAGGGGGTGGGGTATTTTCTACTGTAAATACTGACTGAAACTCCTTGTTCAATTCTTTGCAGTTCTCTTCATCCGTCTCAGTGATGCTTCCATCCGCTCTCTTTAGCCTTAAAACCTGTTCTTTTACCTTCAGTTTTCCTCTGATAAAGCTGTGAAAAAGCTTGGGATTTTCTTTAGCCTTCCTGGTGATGTCCCTCTCATAGTCTCTCTTTGCCTCTCTCCTTTTACTTAGGTAGTCATTTCTTGCTCTTTTGTAGGTTTGCCAGGCATTTATGTTTTTTCTCCTCCTACACCTTTTCCAGCATTTGTCTCTCCACTCCTTAGCTCTTTTACACCCATTATCGAACCATTTCTCTCTGGCATGAATTACACTTACTTTGGTGACAGAGAGAGAGAGAGAGAGAGAGAGAGAGAGAGAGAGAGAGAGAGAGAGAGAGAGAGGAGAGAGGAGAGAGAGAGAGAGAGAGAGAGAGAGAGAGAGAGAGAGAGAGAGAGAGAGAGAGAGAGCAACATATAGGACCATTTTACCATTTTGCATTCGGCATATCAGATGTCATAGAAAACGAAATCTTTTATTGCAAAACAGAAAACGACATTATACATATGGAGGACTATAATCACATGTTTTAAAATACGCTAGGCAAACTTTAACCAAACCAACCTTCTCAGACTACCCGTATTTTTATATATATTTACAAGTATGCAGTGTAAAAACTTACACTAAGCTAACCCTCTAAGATTACCCAAATTAAACTCTGTTCTATTCTCTATTAGAGACCACAATCGCATCGGAAGCATGTGGGGACGTTAGGTTCATTTCATTAAAAATAAGTAAAATATTTTTACAATTCATTTCATGTGATTACTTTATTTGATTACCTAATTCTGCTTGCGGGAAAGAGCCAAAAACTCGTATCTTCCCGTCTCCTGGTCGGTTCCATTTTGTACCTAGTGATACTTATCATACCTGTCCTTAAAACTATAAATTGAGTTAGCATTAACTACCCCCTCGCTTGGCGAATTCCAATTATCAACTACTCTTACACTAAAAAAAAAAAATACTTCCTTACATCCTGCAAAGAAGTTCTCTTACGAAGCTTCAAACTATGACATCTAGTTCTAGAGCCAGCCATATCAAAATATCGATCCCTATCCACTTTATCATAACTACGAAAGAATTTAAAGACTCACCAATTCCCCCCTCAATCTTCTAGCTTTGAGTGATGGTAATTCTAATTCCCTCAGCCTCTCATCATAACTGAGATTGCGTATTTCTGGCACCAGTTTGTGGCGTGTCTTTGAACTTTTTCAAGCTTAGCTACGTGCTTTTTCAAGTGCGGATTCCAAAAGGGGGCTATATATTCAAGTTTTGGCCTCATATAGGTTATATAAATATTTCTGAACATTTTCTTGTCCATGTGCCTGAAGGTTACCATTACATTTGATAAGAAAGCATATGCTGTCCTTTCTATGCCATTTATATGTATTTCTGGAGACAAATCTGCCAGTATGTTTACTCCTAGATCTCTCTCATTTTCTGTCTCTTGAAGTTGTACTCCTGCCACCGAGTAGTCAAGCTTGGGCCTTCTTGCACTTGTACCCATTCTCATTACCTTACATTTTGAAGTATTGAATTTCCTTAGCCACTTTTCTGACCACTCATGGAGACTATTTAGATCTTCATGAAGTTCTCTACCAATGTTCTCGTTTCTTACTTTCTTCACAATTTTTGCATCATCTGCAAACATATTCATGAATTAATTTACAGACTCTGGTAGGTCATTTACATAGGCAAGGAACAAAAGTAGCCCTAAAACTGAACCCTGTGGAACTCCACTACTAACTCTTCTCCATTCAGACACTGAGTGTCTTACTCTAACCCTCTGTTCCCTTCCTTCTAAGTAAGTGTGTATCCATTCCAAGACATTTCCACTTATTCTAGCCATTGCTTGCAGCTTCTTAATAAGTGTACCATGTGGAACAGTGTCAAATGCTTTCTGGAAATCTAGGAATATGCAATCTGCCCAGCCCTCTCTTTCCTGTCAGATTCGGCTTACCTCATCTTAAAATTTTAATAACTTTGTTACAGTTTATATACCTTCTCTGAAACCACCTTGTCTCACTGACAAAAAGTTGAGGGATTCCAAGTGAAGAGAGATGTTTCCTTAGTAGTTTCTCCATTACTTAGCAAACTATGCTGGTCAAGGAAACTGGTCTATAGTTTAGAGCCGTATCCCTCCTTCCATTTTTGAAGATAGGTATCACATTTGCTTGATTCCAGCATCTTGGAATCTCCCCTGACTCCAGAGACTTTTTAAATATGATACTTAGTGCCACTGATATTAAGTTTGCGCATTTTTTAAGTACATAATGGGATATATCATCAGGATCTGTAGCTTTATGGACATCTAACTCCATCAGAGCTTTGCATACCTCTGTGGCTGAAAGGTTGATGCTCTCTAATACCGGCCCATAAGCTGCTATCTCTGCAATCTGAGGGAGTGGGGTATATTCTACAGTAAATACTGACTGAAACCTCTTGTTCAATTCTTCGCAGATCTCTTCATCAGTTTCAGTGATGCTTCCATCCGCTCTCTTAAGATTAAAAACCCTTAAGATTAAAAACCTGCTCTTTTACCTTCAGTTTTCCTCTAATAAAGCTGTGGAAAAGCTTGGGATTTTCTTTAGCGCTCCTGGTAATGCCCTGTTCATAGTCTCTCTCTGCCTCTCTTCTTTTACTTAGTTAATCATTTCTTGCTCTTTTTTAGGTTTGCCAGTCATTTATGGGTTTTTTTCTCCTCCTATTCCTTTTCCAGCATTTGTCTCTCCACCCCTTAGCTCTTTTACACTCATGTCTCTCAGGCATGAATTACACTTACTTTGGTAACAGGTATGCAGCAATCTACTATCTTCCCATATTTCTCACAAACAATGTCGTACGTTTCTTGTACAGATTTGTTGTAAAATAAGGTCCTCCAGTCAATAACTGCAAAAGGCTCATTTATTTTGATGTAATCTCCTTTCGGATAGTTCCTCCTCATGTCCTCAGTGCCTCTACTCTCAGGCAGAACATTTTCAATTATATAATTCAACAACACACTGTGATTACCTAATTGTGATTACCTAATTGTGTTTACGGGAAAGAGACCAAAGCTCGTATCTTCCCGTCTCCTCATCGGTTCCATTTTATACTTAGTCATACTTATCATACCTGTCCTTAAAACTATGAATTG
Source organism: Halocaridina rubra (assembly GCA_037179515.1). NCBI lineage: Eukaryota > Metazoa > Arthropoda > Malacostraca > Decapoda > Atyidae > Halocaridina > Halocaridina rubra. The sequence continues at coordinate 21,833 of JAXCGZ010010303.1, read as the reverse complement.
AGATAGCATTAACTACCTCCTCACTTAGCCAATTCCAATTATCAACTACTCTTACACTGAAAAAGTATTTCCTTACATCCTGCAAAGAAGTTTTCTTACCAAGCTTCAAGCTATGACCTCTAGTTCTAGAGCAGTGGTTCCCAAACTCTTCACTACCAAGGACCCCTTTTATTTATATGATTTTTTCCCCGGACCCCAGGATATTGAAACGTCTGTCAACTTAACATGCTGCTTTAATAAACTAGCAACAACGCCTCTTATCAGAAAACTAGATTAATTTCTGTAGAAAGACATATGTAAATTAAAATATGGGAAAATATATAGAAAATATAAAGAAAGAAATACAGAACAAAACAGAGCAGAAAAAAAATACTTTATCTTAATCTCATTAATGAGATGGGTGATGCTGTTTTGCTGCTACTATGTTTTCAATTTCAGGTTCAATGGCAGACAGTTTTAAGCGAAGATCAGGTTCCACATTCATCCTATTTCTGCATTTTTATTTTATGTAAATGAGCTGTGAGAAAGCCTGCTCACATAAATGCGTAGTACGGAATGGCATTAGATATTTCAGGGCCTTGGTTGCCAGTTCTGGGTACTCATTTTTCAATAGTAACCAAAAGTATGATAAGCTGTAACGGCTGAAACGTGATCTTAGTGAAGTGTCACATGAAAGTTCAACAAGACTATTTTCTTCTATTGCTGTTAATTCTTTTACATCTTTTACATTTACATGAAAAGGATCCCTAATCCACTTGTTATTACCATCATGAGGAGGAAAATAATCCCTAAAACTGATCTTTAAACCTTGCAAATACTGAATAAAAAGGCTTCTTATTTCTTCAGAAATGTTTTCTTCAGAAGTTCCAAGAAAGTCATAAAGTGTTGGAAAGGATTCAAACACACCACTATGCAGACGTTCAGACCACAATTCTAATTTCTTGATCATGGCTTCCACTTTATCTTCAACTTTAAAAATAGTTACGGATCTCCCTTGTAGGCTCAAATTTAGGTCATTCAAATAAGTAAAGATGTCAGACATGTATGCCACAATAGCTAGCCATGAAAAGTTATTAAATCATTCTCTCCCATGAAATGATTTAGCATGAAGAAATAGTCTTATTTCATCACGCAACTCCACGCGACTCAAATATGCGGGTAAGTACTTTACCGCGGAACAGCCACCGCACTTGAGAATGCAAGAGCAGTGTTTCATGGGCGCTACCCATCTCCTCACAAAGAACACTAAAAATACGAGAATTTAAGGGCTGAGCTTTTATGAAGTTAACTACTTTCACTACTTCATCTAGAATCGTCTTCAATTTTTCTGGCATTTTCTTTGCCGCCAACGATTCTCTATGTTTGCAGCAATGAGTCTACTTAACATCTGGTATTATAGCTTGGATTTTTGCCTTGAGTCCTTTGTACTTTCCCGACATTGCGGGAGCCCCATCAGTACTGACTCCTGCACACTTTGACCATCCAATTTCATTAGCTATTATAAAATCATTCAAACTATTAAAAATAGACTCACCAGTTGTGTGTTGGCAATGACTGGCAAAAGAGAAAATCTTCCTTAATTGTACCGTCAAATTCATATCGTATGAATGCAAGTAAATCAGCACTGTTAGCAACATCTGTACTTTCATCTAATTGTAAAGAATAATACGGACTTTTAATCACTCTCTTCACTAGTTGATTTTTAACACTGTCAGACATGTCTTCTATTCGCCGCTTGACAGTGGTGTTTGACAATGAAATGAGATCAAAACTCTTTGATACTTTGTCTCCATGCATCCAAGAGGCCATTGCTTTGGCAGCAGGCAGAATTAGTTCCTCTGCTATTGTGTGTGGTTTTCCACTCTTTGCTATTAAAAGAGAAACATCATACAAAGCACACACAGCATTCTTATTATCACCCACGGTTGCTATTTTTTCTATAATATTTTGTCTTGAAAGCAGTTCTTCCCGTCTTCTTTGAAAATATTCAACAGGTTTGTTAGTATGCTCCTTATGCTTAGTTTCAAAATGCCGGCGAAGTTTGGCTGGCTTCATACTTTCATTGGACAATATTTCATAACAGAGAACACATTGTGGTTTCTGTTCACCTTCACTGCCTCTACATATAAATCCAAAGGATATGTATTCATCACAGTATTTACGGTTTTTGCGTTTCGACTGATGAGTCAGTGTCTTTTCACTTGAGCTTGTCGCACATTCACCTTCTATGTCACTACTGTCTCATTTTAACATGCTTCCGGTTTTTAACCACCGATCCATCATACGATCAGATATTTACAATAAATAGTCACTGATGTAGTTAATACAACTAAATATTGAGGTTCGGGAATCAGACTACGGACTGCTCATAGTTGCATTAACATTTGGATGCAACTGTCGGTTCAAAACGTGAAGGCGGTGAAGGAAGAGCGAAGTTGCAGCAATCAGTGTTCAGAACTTCAGCTCAGACTGAGCTCGCACACCACGGTCCGACTGTACGTGTTCAACACATGACAGGTTGGAAATCTCACATGTATAAATGCCTCGGTCCTACCGTCTGTGATTGCCTGACATCCAACATGTCACTTTCATGTACAGTGTAAAATGCATAAAAAACTAAAGAGAGAAAGAAAAGAAAAATAAATAAATTATATAATCAGGAAACGTTTATTTTTAATATTGCCATAATTATGAGAGCATGGGTACACTACGTTGCCTTTGTGTAACTGCATTATTATTTTTTTCTATTAATATGCTTATTCACTTACATATATATATATATATATATATATATATATATATATATATATATATATATATATATATATATATATATATATATATATATATATATATATATATATATATATATATATATATATATATATATATGAAAATTTCAAATCAGTTCACGGACCACAAGGGGTAAGCGGTCCACAGATTGGGAACCACTGTTCTCGAGCAAGCCATATCAAAATATCGATCCCTATCCACTCTATCATAACTATGAAGGAATTTAAAGACTGTCACCATATCCCCTTCAATCTTCTAGCTTCGAGTGATGGTAAGTCTAATTCCCTCAGCCTCTCATCATAACTGTGATTGTGTGCGTGCATGTGTATGTGTGTGTGTGAGAGAGAGAGAGAGAGAGAGAGAGAGAGAGAGAGAGAGAGAGAGAGAGAGAGAGAGAGAGGAGAGAGAGAGCAAATCATAGGAACATTTTACCATTTTGCATTCGGCATATCAGATGTCATAGAAAACGAAATCTTTCATTGCAAAACAGAAAACGACATTATACATATGGAGGACTATAATCATATGTTTTAAAATACGCTAGGCAAACTTTAACCGACTCAACCTTCTCAGACTACCCGTATTTTTATATATATATTTACAAGTATGCTATGTAAAAACTTACACTAAGCTAACCCTATAAAATTACCCAAATTAAACTCTGTTCTAGTCTCTATTAGAGACCACAATCGCATCGGAAGCAGGTAGAGACGTTAGGTTCCTTTCATCAAAAATAAGTAAAATATTTTTACAATTCATTTTATGTGATTACCTTATTGTGATTACCTAATTACGCTTACGGGAAAGAGCCAAAAACTCGCATCTTTCCGTCTCCTGGTCGGTTCCATTTTGTACTTAGTGATACTTCTCATACCTGTCCTTTAAACTATGAATTGAGTTAGCATTAACTACCCCCTCGCTTATCGAATTCCAATTATCAAGTACTCTTATACCAAAAAAAATACTTCCTTACATCCTGCAAAGAAGTTCTCTAACGAAGCTTCAAACTATGACATCTAGTTCTAGGGTCAGCCATATCAAAATATCGATCCCTATCCACTCTATCATACCTACGAAGGAATTTAAAAACTGTCACCATATCCCCCCTCAATCTTCTAGCTTTGAGTGATGGTAAGTCTAATTCCCTCAGCCTCTCATCATAACTGAGATTGCGTATTTCTGGCACCTGCTTGTGGCATGTCTTTGAACTTTTTCAAGCTTAGCTCCGTGCTTTTTCAAGTTCGGATTCCAAAAGGGGGCTGTATATTCGAGTTTTGGCCTCATATTGGTTATATGAATATTTCTGAACATTTCCTTGTCCATGTGCTTGGTGGCTACCCTTACATTTGATAAGAAAGCATATGCTGCCCTTACTATGTCATTTATATGTATTTCTGGAGACAAATCTGCCAGTATGTGTACTCCTAGTTCTCTCTCATTTTCTGTCTCTTGAAGTTGTACTCCTTCCACCAAGTAGTCAAGCTTGGGCCTCCTTGCACTTGTACCCATTCTCATTACCTTACATTTTGAAGCATTGAATTTCATTAGCCACTTTTCTGACCACTCATGGAGACTATTTAGATCTTCATGAAGTTCTCTACCAATGTTCTCGTTTCTAACTTTCTTCACAATCTTTGCATCATCTGCAAACATATTCATGAATTAATTTACAGACTCTGGTAGGTCATTTACACAGGCAAGGAACAAAAGTGACCCTAAAACTGAACCCTGTGGAACTCCACTACTTACTCTTCTCCATTCAGACACTGAGTGTCTTACTCTAACCCTCTGTTCCCTTCCTTCTAAGTAAGTTTGTATCCATTCCAAGACATTTCCACTTATTCTAGCCATTGCTTGCAGCTTCTTAATAAGTGCCCCATGTGGAAAAGTGTCAAAAGCTTTATGGAAATCTAGGAATATGCAATCTGCCCAGCCCTCTCTTTCCTGTCAGATTCGGCTTACCTCATCTTAAAATTCTAATAACTTTGTTACAGTTTATATACCTTCTCTGAAACCACCTTGTCTCACTGACAAAAAGTTGAGGGGTTCCAAGTGAAGAGAGATATGTTTCCTTAGTAGTTTCTCCATAACTTTGCAAACTATGCTGGTCAAGGAAACTGGTCTATAGTTTAGAGCCGTATCCCTCCTTCCTTTTTTGATGATAGGTATCACATTTACTTGATTCCAGCATCTTGGAATCTCCCCTGACTCCAGAGACTTTTTAAATATGATACTTAGTGCCACTGATATTGAGTTTGCGCATTTTTTTAAGTACATAAGGGGATATATCATCAGGATCTGTAGCTTTATGGACATCTAACTCCATCAGAGCTTTGCATACCTCTGTGGCTGAAAGGTTGATATTATCTAATACCGGCCCTTGAGCTTCTATCTCTGCAATCTGAGGGAGTGGGGTATTTTCTACTGTAATACTGACTGAAACCTCTTGTTCACTTCTTAGCAGATCGCTTCATCAGTTTCAGTGATGCTTCCATCCGCTCACTTAAGCCTTAAAACCTGTTTTTTTACCTTCAGTTTTCCACTAGTAAAGCTTTGGAAGAGCTTGGGATTTTCTTTAGCCTTCCTGGTAATGTCCCGTTCATAGTCTCTCTCTGCCTCTCTTCTTTTACTTAATTAATCATTTCTTGCTCTTTTGTAGGTTTGCCAGTCATTTATGTTCTTTTTTTCTCCTCCTATATCTTTTCCAGCATTTGTCTCTCCACTCCTTACCTCTTTTACACTCATTTCTCTCCGGCATGAATTACACTTACTTTGGTAACAGGTATGCAGCAATCTACTATCTTCCCATATTTCTCACAAACGATTTCGTACGTTTCTTGTACAGATTTCTTGTAAAATAAGGTCTTCCAGTCAATAACTGCAAAAGGCTCATTCATTTTGATGAAATCTCCTTTCGGATAGTTCCTCCTCATGTCCTCAGTGCCTCTACTATCAGGCAGAACATTTCCAATGATATACTCCATCAACAACACACAGCATACGTAATTACCTAATTGTGATTACCTAATTGTGTTTACGGGAAAGAGCCCAAAGCTCGTATCTTCCCGTCTCCTGATCGGTTCCATTTTAGACTTAGTGATACTTATCGTACCTGTCCTTAAAACTATGGATTGAGATAGCATTAACTACCTCCTCGCTTAGCGAATTCCAATTGTCAACTACTCTTACACTGAAAAAGTATTTCTTTACATCCTGCAACGAAGTTTTCTTACGAAGCTTCAAACTATGACCTCTAGTTCTAGAGCCAGCCTTATCGAAATATCGATCCCTATCCACTCTACCATAACCATGAAGGAATTTAAAGACTGTCACCATATCCCCCCTTACTCTTCTAGCTTCGAGTGATGGTAAGTCTAATTCCCTCAGCCTCTCATCATAACTGAGATTGCGTATTTCTGGCACCAGTTTCGTGGCATGTCTTTGAACTTTTTCAAGCTTAGCTATGTGCTTTTTCAAGTGCGGATTCCAAAAGGGGGCTGCATATTCGAGTTTTGGCCTCACATAGGTTACATAAATATTTCTGAACATTTCCTTGTCCATGTGCCTGAAGGCTACCCTTACATTTGATAAGAATGCATATGCTGCCCTTACTATGCCATTTATATGTATTTCTGGAGACAAATCTGCCAGTATGTTTACTCCTAGATCTCTCTCATTTTCTGTCTCTTGAAGTTGTACTCCAGCCACCGAGTAGTCAAGCTTGGGCCTTCTTGCACTTGTACCCATTCTCATTACCTTACATTTTGAAGTATTGAATTTCATTAGCCACTTTTCTGACCACTCATGCAGATTATTTAGATCCTCCTGAAGTTCTCTACCATTGTTCTCGTTTTTTACTTTCTTCACAATCTTTGCATCATCTGCAAACATATTCATGAATGAATTTACAGACTCTGGTAGGTCATTTACATATACAAGGAACAAAAGTGGCCCTAAAACTGAACCCTGTGGAACTCCACTACTAACTCTTCTCCATTCAGACACTGAGTGTCTTACTCTAACCCTCTGTTCCCTTCCTT